>JAOTRH010465154.1:0-61979 GCA_034768845.1 Heliamphora exappendiculata
GGAGGCCCACAAGCCATTTTTCAATTCAGTGTATTTATTTATATATTTTTATAAATATTTGAATAAATCTTAGAAGATGACAAGTACAAACGAATGATAGTTGCAGATATGAGAATGGCATGGGTAAAAACATATCATTTGTCAACCTCCCATAAAGTAATCAAGATCATGGTTCGTGCTAAGGCCGAAAAAGGTCTACAATAATTCTTGAAAAATAATGTGTTAAAAAAAGTTTAATCTCTTGTCTGCAAGTGGGATGCACTGATGACTCTTTACTGTTGGTAATTGTGTGCATAGAAAAAGAGAATTGGCAAAAGCGTGAGTGCAATAATGCATGAAAAGAATGGGGTAAATTAATAAAGAGAGCAGTAATGATTTAATTGGACAATGGTATGCCAAAAAAAAAAATGTTTACCGGTGATTCTTGTCTTCAAGCAGCATTTGATTAAAGAGAAAGAAGAATAAACCAAGAAATTGAGAGTTCTTGCGCCTAAGGTTGTTAAATAGAAAAGGCTTTTGGCGTTGGTCAAAACAACCCAACTTCTCTCTTAGTAAAGAATTAATCTAGAAAGGAAAATCAATATTTGATTGGTTTTCCTTTAGGAATTGAGTCAACAAATGGGTCTTAATATATGCTACTCTTCCTTGAATGACTATTTGTATGTGATATGCTTTCCTTAAATCATCCATGGGATGTTATTTTTATTTTCAGTGGAACTTTTTTAATAATTTTTTAACCCTTGGGTTCTGTGAGTGAGCTTTCTTTTAGTTCATCATGTGAGGTTTCTTTTCATCAAAAAATTTTTTTTTTTATTCATCACGAGATCTTGATTTTTTTGGGCGTGACATTCTCACCCAGTTAAATACAGTAAGAATTGGGATTGTTCTACAATACCAGTGTAATACCCCAAATTTTAATTAATTATTTGATTTACATTAAATTAAATTAGATATAAATTAGAAATAGATTATTAGTATTTTGTATTAGAAATTATATATTTATATTAAAATCAGAGATAATCTTCAAGTTTGAAAATAATAATAATAATTATTATTATTGGATAAGAATTAATAACTGAATGATAGAGGTGGTGATTTTTTTAGGATGGAGGATTTATAATAGGAGTGGGAAGAGTTTTGGATATGTATCATCTCAAATTACGTATCTATTTTGTAATAAAAATAATAAATTAATAAGTCTTAATTGTATATAAAAAGAAATTATAAATAATTTTAGAATTTTGAATTTGTATTGATAAGATAAGAAGGGATAGAATGAAAGAATCTGAGTATAGAGTTTTTACGAATTGAGTATTATAGTGGGAGTGAAATAGTATATTGGATAAATATTTTAAAATTATAAACATAGTAATATCCCGGTAAAAAAAGTTGAATAAGAGGTTTAAATAAAATAGGAAGCGTTTTAGACAATGTTTAAAAATTGGACCGTTGAGCAAATTAAAAAAAATATTGGATTGATGAGTAACTGGTTTAATCAAAATTAAATCGGAATCGAATCATGACATCATAATTACATCATTAATAACTTTAAATTACAAATATTAAATAAAAATGATATTTAATTGACAATTCGAATAAAAAGTAAAGAACATCTTATGATTTAAGTATGATTCTAATTAAAAAAATAAGATTTTTAACAAAAGTAATCAAAATTTAGAACAAAGCTTTGCAAAAAGGGAAAAAACATAATTTTTAATTCTCTATTAAAGGCTTAAAGCGCTTAAAGCAACCCGAGTTACTGAACAAAATTTTAAAAATAAATAAATAAACCAACGGGACAAGTGGGTTCAATGGACAATATTGATCAAAATACCCAACAAAGCAACTAAGCAACAGACGGAAACAGTATAACAAAAAAAATAAGGACAAAAAAGAAGAAGAAATAAGAAAGAGTAGCAAACCCAATAGAGCACTGCAGCTGGCAGCGAGAGGGTCGAAAAGCGGTAGTGCTAGTCAAAGAGGCGAAGCAGTGAGTAGCAGCGGGGGGCTGGTCGTGCTGGTCGTGCTGGTCGCCTCGTCGTTAGCGAGCTGCAAGTAGTGGCGGTGCGCGGTGGGTCGAAGAGTCGAAGCTGTTGGCTGCTGCGAAGTGCGACTACGAGTGCGAACAACCGAAAAACTGAAAAGTTTGTGCCCTTCGTGGGGGGAAATTGTCAATCAGGGTGAAATTTTTAAGGGCGTGTGTGAAATCAAATAGATTTGTGAATTGTGTGGGTGACATTTTAAAACCTCCCAAACTGGGCGGTTCAACTAAATTAGAATCGGTTCGACCGGACACCAGTTCAATCGTGGATTGAAGTATTTTTTTGTTAAAAATAACAATTTTGTCATTTGACAAATTTAATGGATAAATTTGAACCGTTAGTCTGACCGATTTTCAATTCAACTAGTTGAACTTGTCGGTCCAGTCCGGTTCTAACAACACTGGTTTTAGATAATTATGGATTCTTTTAAAGAAGTGAAAGGATTAAAATTCTCTCTCTCTCTCTATGTAGAGAAGATGAGTGAGCAGTACTAAATAACTATGAATTTTTCGAGTGATAGAGAGTAAATGGAGAAAAAAAAAACAAGTGGAAGAAGACAACAGAAATGAGTTGCAAAGGTTAAGTTGCAGAAAGTCTAAGTTTGGAAGGTTCATGATCCAGTCTCATACAGTTACAATTGCTACAATGCATCTTCCTTTATTCGATTGATGGGGTAAGTTTTAATCATAGGAGGAGTGTATTTCGTAAAATCTAATTTTGGGTTGTTTTGATGAAATTTTTATCATACCATATTGATATAAATTAAGTGATAAAAAATAATATAAGTTTAAGCAATTAATCGATAAAATCAGTGATATAATTTAATTTGATAATTGTAATATTTTAACGTGTTATCACTCAAATCTAGATTGAGATAATTAATGATCTGAATGTCCTTAAATATTAAATATTAAATATTAAATATACAAAATAAAAAAAAAATAAAGAAAAAAAAGAATGTATCAAAGAGTTAGGACTTAGGAGATGCTAACAGGTCAAAGTGTATCTCTATATAAAAATAATAATATTTGAATTATTTTACTTGTAGGGGAATGAGAATAATGTCACTGCTGAATTATTTTAACTTAGACAATTGCAAGTAATATTAAAAATAAATAATCACACAAATAAGACGAGGCATGCAAAATACTATTCTAGTGAATAGTTAAAAGATGTACTTACAAACTCTAGTTAAATTCTCACCTTGACGTCTTAAGTCTCACTTGTCGAATCCACGTGCACTTCTGCGTACTTAATTACCACCACACAAAATCCTTAACCTTTTTTCAAAAATCGAATCCTCAATAATTTACACCGACGGATCCATCGTTGGCAACTTAAGAAATTCACCAAAGGTAATCTTAAGAATCTACCTAAGATGTTGAAGAATAACCTTCAAGTTTAAATTATCGGGGCTTGAGAGAATTATTGAACTATAAACTGAATTGATCCTCTTCTGATTTGTATTTTCTCTCTTCATCTTGAGGTCTTCAAATCACTCATATATATATATATATAAGTGAACAGCAGATCCAGCAATTCAAAGTTCAAATGAATTGGCATTGTCAGGCATTCGCTTGAGCGAGCTCCTCACCGCTCGAGCGGTGACACGATAAATCCTTATCTCTATCCACGAACCTACTTTGTTGTGTTGTACTCTCGAGTTTCATAAACTTGTACTTTGGTATTCAAAATTCAATCATGCTCAATTTCTAAAACCTATTATGCTTAAGGAATTTCAACTCCCAACAAATTTAGGAGTTTTACACAAACTCAAACTTTAGAATCTCAATACAAAAGAAAACCTAACACAACACAACTCCAAATAATCACATGAGTTTTATAATGATACAAACTCTTGGATATTATGACAATTCAATTCATTAACAATATAAAAATTTTAAATTGACTGAGAATTGACAATTCTAACAACGATTTAAAAACCTAGCAATTACCCTCTTTAGAAAATTCCTGACAAAATCACAAACTGAAATCAATCAACCTATAACAACGAACAATATCAAATCACATGGATAATTGAGTTATCTTTTCGTAAGCTACTAAATAAATAAATGCCACGTGAAAAGTATTTGCAATATAAAATAATAAAAAACAACCAAGATGTTTTTTTTTTTAAATCTCCCCAGCTTATGAGCTAAAAATTAATTATGTTAATTTTCTGAACTTCACTTGAATTAATGCACAAATTATATGAATCAAGTAATGCCACAAAAAAATGTAGAATCATGTGCATTAAATTAAAATTAAATTCATAATAATTTATTGCAAGATGATGAAATTCATGAAAATAACCAAGTGAATGTGTGTGTTATCAATATTTATTAATTCTAAGTTCAGTCCTTGTTGTATTCGATATTGCCGAATCATGTTCAAAAATGTTAAAAATATCACACTCTAAAAGTCAAACTGCATAAGTTTTCACATATATATTTGTTGATGGATGCTCCCTCTCAAAAAGAATTTTATTTTTTTCAATTTTTTTTGCTTTTTTCGGTGGTTTTTGCACTAATGTGAAATGTAAAATAAGATGCTTATAAGTAGCATTTCATCAAAGGTTATATTGTTTTTCTTCTTATTTTAAATGAGAAAAAAATAATAAAAAATAATACAATAGGGTGGTTGTAGGCATCAACATCAACATCAACAATGAGATCCTACCGCCATGGTCAATCTAACGTGTAATTTTAAAAAAAAAATTCAAGAAAAATCCAAAGAAAACTTGAGCAGACTTTCATTAATAAAATTAAATGTGCTCAAATAATACATGATTTGTAATCATAAAAATCATCACGTTTGATAAAGTATAATGACCTAAATTGTTTTAAAAAAACACTAAGTTTTATTTTCAAAAACAAATTATGGCATCATCATTATCACATAAATTTAAACACAAAAACTAGGATGCCAACCAATTAACATAATTTTTTTTTTGAATTTTCAAGAAAATATTCATTTTTTGTTATTTTTCTTATTCTTATTATTTTTAAAAAATATAAGCTAATCAAAAAATAAAAATCATAGCACTATGAAACAATTTTAACCAGCACATCATACCTTAACATACGACATCTAAACATGTATCACATAGCAAGATCTAATTCTCTAGCTTTTCAATAGATATCTAAAACATTTTATATTAAATTAATATATGGATACAAATCTGATATGGCCAAAATTTTCTTTTTGCAAGTTGACCACTCGAGGTGGACCGCTCGAGTGCGCATCGACAGTGAGTCACTTTCTACATTATCTCGACTTGGTTATGCAGCTTACCATTTTTTCCTTTATGTTGGTAAAAAAAAATAGTGATTGTAATTTTCTGCAGTGAGATCAAATGTATCCCAATTGTCTATAGTGATGACAAAAATAAACAAATCTTCTTAAACTGTTTGATTTAGGTGGAACATTCACAGTATTTACAAAATTAATTTTTTTTGAGTCTTTTGAGATAGAAGCATTGTGAACATACTCAAGTTCAAATTGATCAGTTGCCATTTTTTTCACATTTAAGATTTCTCTTAAAGTTATGGTCTGTATTCAATTTCTTAAACGTAACATTAGAAGTATCTAGTTTCTTTTCCAATTTTATGATTTTAGCCTCAAGAGAGGATTTCAACTCATTCGAATTATGTAGTTCATTGTTCAAGTCCATAACATTAGACTTAAGAGAATTGCATGATTCGATAAGTTCATTTCTCTGCTTATCAGAACTGACTAATTTTTTAAAAATTTTAAATTTAAAAATTTTCAATTAAGTCAATTGATTTTAGAATTCAGTCAGTTCTGAGTTTAGGCCTTTTGTTTTCTTTTTCAAGAGTTTTCACTTTCAATGATAGCTTGTTGATGATTTTTGACATTTTGTAATTTTCTTTATACAATTTATCGTAAGCTCACTGAAGACTCTTTCCATTGTCTTCGTCTGAATCTGCATCCTCTAGATTTTTACTATAGTCACTTTGAGATCCAACTGATTCTTGATTAGAGAATCTAGATTTAGAAGAATTAGCCGAGACAGTGAAACAACAAAATTACACTTTTCATTTTTATGTTTGGAGTCCGTCCCATCATCATTAGATTCATAACCATCCCATGTAGCAGTAAACGTTTTTTTTATCCTTTTCATTTTATTTGAACAATCTTGAGCAATATGATCATACACTTTACATTGAAAACATTGTATGGTCTGGTGTTAGGTTTTGGTAACTTTCTTCTCATATTTTGCGACATTCTTTGTAACGCTCCAACATCGTAACCATGGAAGCCCAAAGGATTCACAAGAGACGAGCCCAGAAAGAGAAGTGTTTTAAAAAAACTAACCCATGATTTAAAGTAAAAAGTACACAAAATAAGATGTAAAACCTTAAATAACGACCCTTTTTGAAAATAGGCTTCTTAAAAAAAAGGTGCAAAATACCTAACTAGCCAGACCGCTCAGTTGGTCAAAAGATCGCTCGAGCGGTCTCTCTGCAGTTGCAACATTTTTAACCTGTAATAGAGAAACTAAAAAGTCCACATGACTGCTCGATAGACAACTCGAGCGGTTCATCGAGCGGTCTAGCTCTGGAGAGCTTTCTCAACTTTGTTCTTGAAAACCTGACTTCCTACATCAACATTTGCAAAAGTAAGCCTTTCATGCCACCCTTTTTATAAGCACAAGAGCAAAGGAGTAGAGAAAACATCTGAAAACATTCCCAAATCATAAGAAATCATCTTCAAATCATCATACATCCTTTGAACCCATAACAACGTTCTTCTATGCATGCAACATATGAGCGTGTGGCTTTAAGGCCTTATAAAATATATATGCACAAAATAAAAGTATCGAGTCATTGTATCGAATGAATTACATTTACAAGATATACATTTCTCAAAATATATTTCTATTAGCAAGTAATTCAATTCCCAATGGGTGGGCGGCCCAAGAGCATGGGAGCACACATTTTTAATTTTCCTCCAAAACATCAATGGATGGGCGGCCCAAGAGCATACTTTTACGGGTATTAACCCGAAGGAATGGCCTACCTTACATTACGTAAGCTTTCAATGTTTCACTGAGAAGTTATTCGAGCACAACTTTGATTATTCAATTCAATAGCACGGTACCTTAATTATATTATTCATGTTTAAACCACTACGACTCCAACCGTCAAATCGGTTCCTCTCGCCAAACCCGACACCATTAAGGCTCCAATAATCAACAATTCAAATACTAATATCATGTTATATTTGAATTCACATGGCAATTATAATCAAGTCATATAACTCATGATTTCACATGCATCAAACAATCCTTGAATTTATTCAAAATCCACAACATAACACTAGATTATTTCCATCCATTCCCAAATTTCATGAAATCTACTTATCAATAAGATGATACAAGTCCCAATTTATCAAAAATTCAATCAATTTCACCATTTGAGTTCAACAACCCAAAACCCCCAAATCTCTATGGATTTGACAAAAATGAAACCCTAACTTTCCAAAACTCAAATTAAAGGTTTCCACATGATATTATCAAGATAAAAATGCCACAAATTCTTCAAAAACTCAAGACTTAACATGTATTAACCCCAACCCATAACCTAAGGTTTGCAAAACATAGAATTTTCATATTTTCGTAGGTAAACTCAAAGTATACAACTCATATCAAACAAATTTTCATAGATAGTCATAAATCCTACCTCTTAGATGCTCAAACAATCCAATGCGAGACTCAACCGAGCTCTAACCAAGCAAAACCCTAACCGGAGGGTGAGAACCAAGCCTCCAACGCACAAGCCAACTCTTCCAACGGTAGATAACCACGCGAAAGAAAAAAGAAATCACCAATGAGGAAAGGCAATGAGCCTAAGAATGTCCCACCAACAACCCTAGGGTTTCTATTTGATTTTAGAGACAAAGAGGAGAGGGTAGAATGAATGAGAACATTTCAATCCTATAACTTAAAGCTCTCCCCGCCTCAGACCGCTCGATCAGTTTCGAGATTGCTCGAGCAGTCCCTCACTAGGCAGCACAGCAAAGAAAGGAAATGTGTATATAGTTTCCAAATTTTGTCCCAACGTCACAAGACTCATTCAATCAACTTCAATAATTAAATTCATGCATAAGCAAGCACATAATTACCATCAACAATCACACTCATGATTAAATTTTAATTTCTTCCCGTCATAAAACGTTAGTTCACAAGGTTTAATCAAATGTTTCAAATTAAAAGGAACCGGGTCTCAACAACCTCTCCCACTTAAGAAATTTCGTCATCGAAATTAAACATACATCAATAATTAAACAACTCGGGGTACTTTACTCAAACTTCTGACTCTCATTCCCAAGTGGCTTCTTCAAGTCGTGATGAAGTCATAAAACCTTCACATACTCAATGGTTCTCTTTCATAAGAATTGTTCTTTAGTGTCGAGAATTCTCACCGGTCTCTCCTCATAAATAATATCATCCTTTACTCTCAATTCCGTCCAATCTAAGACATGAGACGGGTTTAGCTTATACTTGAGCAACGTGAACACATGACAAACGTTATCCACGGATGCTAGCTGTGGTGGTAAGGCAAGGCGATAGGCCACCTCTCAAATCCTGTCATGGATCTCAAATGGCCTAATAAAATGTGACGATAGCTTCCCACTCTTTCCAAATCTCATCAAACCCTTTCGTGGTGAGACCTTTAAGAACATGTGGTCTCCCACCTCAAACGCTAACGGTCTCCTCCTCTTATCTGCATAGCTTTTCTGATGACTCTACGACTACTAAACGTTTACGAATTGTGACGACCTTTTCGTGGTCTCACGTACAAGCTCTGGTCCCAACACCGCCGTCTCCTTAACGTCTACCCAACAAACAGGTGACTTATAAGGTCTATCATACAATGCCTCAAAGGAGGCCATCTCAATGCTCGATTGGTAACTGTTATTGTAGGCGAACTCCACCAAAGGCAAATGGTCCTCCCACGACCCACGAAAGTCTAAAACACATGCTCGTAACATATCCTCAAGTATCTGAATGAAGCGCTCTGACTGGCTATCTATCTGAGGATGGAAAGCGGTACTGAGAGGTAGACTGTTCCCATGGCGGACTGTAAATTTTTCCAAAAGTATGACATGAAACGGGGGTCTCGATCTGAGACGATAGAAACTGGTACTCTGTGGAGTTTGATAATCTCACTCACATAAAGCTTGCTAAGCTTGTCAACTAAATCTGTCATGCGAATAGGAAGGAAGTGTGCAGACTTGGTCAATTTGTTCACCACAACCCAAACGGCATCATGCCCCCTCGGTGATCTAGGAAGTCCCGACACAAAGTTCATGGTAATATTCTCCCACTTCCACTTAGGCACTAGCAATGGATGTAACCTACCCATTGGCCTCTCATGCTTAGCCTTCACTTATGCAGGTAAGGCAATGTGAAACAAATAGGGCAACGTCCCTCTTCATTCCCCTCCATTAAAATTGCCTATGCACATCATGATACATCTTGGTGCCACCTAGATGCACCGCTAAATGAGAGTGATGAAACTCGTGGGGTATGTCACCACAACACGATTCTGGCACAAAGATTCTCTCAAAAAATCTCAAACTCTGGTCGGAGTGGATAGTCCACTCCTTGGCATCCTCGCCGCTCAAAACTCGATCTCTGAACATTTGGTTCTCGGCATTCTGTTGTTGAGCCTCCACGACGCGCTAGATGAGGATGGGTTGAGACATTACCATGAACATTATAGCATAATCACATCGACCTACTAAGGCGTAAGTCATACTCGCCGATCTCCTCAGGCATACTCCACTCTCTCATGGTAGGGTGGGCTAAAAAACTCAAGGACTTCTGACTAAGAGGCCATCGGCCACCATGTTGGCCTTGCCCGGGTGGTACTGCAGATCAAAATCGTAATCTCCCAAGAACTCCATCCATCTTCTCCGGTGCAAGTTTAAGTCCTTCTGCGAAAACAAATAGTTCAAACTCTTATGATCTAAAAACACTTGAAAGTGTTCTCCATATAAATAGTGCCTCCGGGTCTTTAAAGCAAAGACCACTGTCGCAAGTTCCAAGTCATGGGTAGGGTAATTCTTATCATGAATCTTCAATTATCTCAACCCATAGGCAACCCACCGTGCCTTCTTGCATTAGCACGCAACCAAGCCCTTCATGCGATGCATCACAGTACACGGTGTAGCTAAGTTCCTTCTTCGGTAGAATTAGAATAGGTGCACTGGTCAGTCTCTCCTTCAAGGTCAAGAAGGCGAACTCACAACCGTTGATCCACAGGAACTTGACTTCCTTTCGTGTAAGGCATGTTATAGGCACTACAAGCTTAGAGAAATCTCTCACGAATTGCCGATAATAACTCGTCAAGCCTAAGAAGATCCAAATCTTGAACATGTTCTTCGGTCCCTCCTAACTCATCACCGCCTCTATCTTGGAGGAGTCTACTGCCGCTCCATCTCCCAAAACCATATGCCCGAAAAAGTTCACCCCAGGTAACCAAAACTGACATTTATTGTACTTCACATATAATCGATGCTCCTACAATAACTGTAAAGCAATCTGAAGAAGCTTCTCGTGCGCCTCCTCAGATGGTGAATAGATAAGGATGTCATCCACAAACACTATCACAAACCTATCGAGGTATGGGTGAAAGATACGGTTTATAAGGTTCATGAACGTCACCGGTGCGTTGGCCAGTCCGAATGGCATGACTAAAAACTCAAAGTGCCCATATCGAGTGCGAAAAGTGATCTTTGGGATATCCTCCTTTTTGACCCTCAATCGATGGTAGCCCGACCTCAAGTCGATCTTCGAAAAATAACACGAATCCTTCAGTTGGTCAAATAAATCGTCGATACGGGGCATAGGGTACTTGTTCTTAACGGTCAAATGGTTCAACCTATGGTAATCTATACAATGGCGCAAGGACTCATCCTTCTTCTTTGCAAACAATGTCGTTGCTCCCTAAGACGACATGCTAGGATGAATAAAACCCTCGTCGAACAACTCCTAGACTTGTACTTTATGCTCTAGCATCTCAATCAATGCGAAACAATATGAAGGCATAAAAACATGGGCGATTCATGGAATAAGGTCAATAAAAAATTCCACTTCCCATCGTGGCGAAAGCTCAAACAAATCATTCAGAAAAACATCCAAAAACTCGCAAACCACATGAGGAAACTCTATATGAGTTAAACAGGTCTCACTCGTAGATAATGCTAAGAAAAGGAGGCTGAGACTGCCTCGATCATGTGAACAAGAAGGTCTAGGCACTAAACCATTATCCTAGTCACCCACAAAATAAAAGCAATCTCCCTCTGGAGTACAGACAAACACTCGGCGTCGGTCGCAATCGATAAAGGCGCAAAAGCTAATCAACCAATCCATTCCTAAGATGACATCGAACGGGGCCATATCGAGTAGAATGAAATCAAATACCAAGCGGCGGTCGGCGATCTCCATCTCACAGGCTTTACACACGTGCCTTAACACAACAACCCCACCAATCGGCGTCTTTACATATACTGCGCTACCCAATACATCTGCCTCTAGCCCTAATGCAGATGAAAATGCAGATGAGAAGAATGAATGCGATGCTCCTGTGTCTACAAGAACACTGGCCTAAGAATTGTACACTAGGAAGGTACCTCTAATGATAAACGGGCTGGCTGCAGCATCTGGCACTGCAGGTGCCACTAAAGTGCTAGGCTCCACAAGGGCGTACACTCGTTCCTTGTTCTGTCCACTATTTCCCCTAGTCCTAGGCTACCTCACCGACTGAGCTGAGGTGGCCCCACCTACTGTCCTAGCTGACTCCACTCCCAAATTCTATTATGACGGCCCGTAGCTCTGTCTACCCTACAACACCTATCAAGACAATGCTCCTGGAGCACTCTGCGCATTCCCTCCCTAAGGGTAGTCTCGACGAATGTGGTTTACCTGACCACATTAAAAACAAGAGAACGGGGCCCTCCCTTGAGTCTGACTCTACTACTGTTATTATCCTCTCTGCTGACAATCCTTAGCATGATGTCTCAACTGTCTTCATATGTAACATACTATCTCCCGACATTTAAAATGCCCTGAACCCATAGTTGGTGCAAGCGCCGATCGTGGCTACAACTGTGATCCCACGAGATAAGGACTCGTCCCTCCTGACGTTTCCCTATTCACCTAACACCCCTCAAACTGTGCCCTAGAAGCTTCTTGATGCGACTTGCTTTCTCTAATCTTGCGGGTCTTCGACATTGCATTCTCAACTCAGATAGAGACCTCCAAAAGCTCTATGTAGACCTAAAACCCCAACATGGCGATCCAATGCTTGATCGAGGGCCGAAGACCTCTTTTAAACTGTTCGGTGCGCAACTCCTTCGTTATCACCATTTCAGGCGCAAAGCGTGATAGATTCGTGAACTTGGCCTTATACTGGACCACTATCAGATTCCCCTAATTATGGAAGAGAAACTCCTCCCGATATATATCCCTCGAAGACCCTGGGAAATACTTCTCCAAGAAGACCCTGGTGAAAGGCAGCCCATGTGCCCTCCACCATCGTCATAGCGAATTTCCACCACTCTAGAGCATCCTTCTGGAGTTGGAACGCTGCCAACTTCACCCCCAGCTCATCCTCTATGATCTCCAAGGTGTCGAAGATCGTCGTGGTCACCTTTAACCACTTGGTAGCCATCTTAGGGTCTGGCTCCCCAAAATAGGTTGGAGGGTCCAACCGTTAAAATTACCTCATGGCTACCGTAGCCCTTGGCTCGGGAGCTCTTGCTCCTTGCCTAACCATCTCGGCTAACGTTCTCATCATTGTGAGAATCTCCTGAATCGCATCTACTCTGCCCACCTATTCCTGTGGGGTGTACGCATCCCTTTCCTCTGGAACCTGGGCATATACGCGACCTCGACTGCGACTCCGGTCTTTACCTCGTCTCGGTAACATTGCTTTATATAAGAAAAGAATGAAAAAAAGATATAAAAAACAAGATCTAAACCCACTGATCTCTCACGAGCAACAACGTCCCTCAATCTAATATCACAGAACACATATCATCGCATTAACACGCCTTATGTAACACACAATGAGGAGAACTAATGAGGATGACACGTCAATTCGGGTAACTTGTTTGGATTTTTAGTGAGAACAGACGTTGGCTAAGCGCTTTTTTAACTCGAATCCCAAACTAGTTGGCCAGTCACCCAAGGGCAAGACACATCATCCAAAGTGTCCCACCTCTACGCCCAAATATCTTATAGCATGCAAATGTTAAATTCTATTCAATATATTTCATGCTAGCACACCAAGACATGAATGTCATACATCAATACAAACTCTCACGCAATGGATCAACCACTCCCACAGTTCTTAGGTATTCGAACCTAAGGTTCTGATACCAATTTGTAACACCCCAACTTCGTAACCATGGAAGCCCAAAGGATTTATAAGAGACAAGCCTAGAATGAGAAGTGTTTTAAATAAAACAACCCATGATTTGAAGTAAAAAATACATAAAAAAGGTTTAAAATCTTAAATAACCACCCCTTTTGAAAATAGGCTTTTAAAAAAAATGGTGCAAAAATCACCCAACTAGTCAGACCGCTCGATCGGTCAAAAGACCACTCGAGCGGTCTCTCTGCAATTGCAGCATTTTTTACCTGTAACAGAGAAACCAAGAGGTGCACATGACTGTAGATACCCCATTTGAACAAGCCAAATCTTAGGCACCCATCTCGAATACGCTCCAATGACGAAAATAGAAGAGTTATGCTCAAAGATACTCCTAAGCAAGCAAAATCACAAATTCTGCTCAAAACCCAAGAAAATCACCAAAAACCTTCAGGCCGTGACATTCCTATACTCACGACCACTACCTTTTTGAAAACCCTAGAATAGGTTGTATTCTCGATCATCACGGCCGCAACATTTTGAAAACCCTAGAACAAGCTGCAACTTCATTTCTGACGGCCACAACTCCCTAAGCCTAGCCGCGACTTTTGAATGTAGCGCCTGTCATTTTCATTGCCATAAAGGTAGCGGTCGTCACTTTACAAAAGCAAAAAGGTTACGGCCTTCACTTTTACCCCTTTTTGGATAGGTGGTAGCATTCTAGAGGGAGTCTGTGTTGTCCTCTTTGCCTATAAATGGGTGGCGATTCCAAGCAGAAATGAGAGGAAGTAATACTTGGAGGCCCAAGCTCTACTGAAATACTCCCCCACCCCATATTCCCGCATCCATTCGACACTTTATGAGCCTCATTTGTGTTCTTGCTTGCATTGAAGGAGCTCGTAGAGCTCATATTGGCTTGGAAATAGCTTATTTTCACCCCCGAGGGGCCATTCAAGGTAGATATTCACACAAGGTAACCTTAAGAACCCGTGACTCTTCTTAAACCCTCGTCTTCTTCCCCCAAGGGTGTCATCGATAAGGTTTATACTGTTTTATTGCTTATTTACCATTTATTTCAATGTAAGCATCGTTCCTTTACAGTCATGTGCGGCCGCATCTTTTTGGATAAAACCATTTATTTTAATGTAACCATTGTTCCTTTACAGTCATGAACTTGGCCTTATTTACCATTTATTTCAATGTAAGCATTGTTTATTTCAAGATTTTATCTCCTTTTATTATTCTATTTAGCATGTTCTATTTTCTGTACCCCTGTTTTTCTTCTTGTTAGGTAATGAATGGCAAATCTGGCCTAGACCAAATGGGTCATGGTCTCCACTATGTATACCATATTTCTCTCTGTTTTATAGATCTATAAACATGGCAGCCGCATCTTTTTCTTCATATATGTTATCACCGCTACATCCTTTTGCTACGGCCATGAGGTTTTGTGAGGCCAGTGATATGAAAATGTAATTTTAAGTATTTTATTGTTCATCTTGATATCCTGTACATTCTGTTTTAGAAATATTATTTCTATAGAGGATGGAGGATGGTAGATCTAGCCTAAAATGAATGGGTTATGGTCTTTGTCCTTCACATCCTACTTATTTGAGCCTATTTTAAGCCTTGTGCAATGTATATACCCTTTCTGTACCCTTAAAAACCATAGTCGTGACTTTTATTTGTCACGGCTGCGAGCTTTGTCATTTTGATTTTTCGTGGTAACCTTATATTTGTCACGACCACATGTTTTGTGATCATTCTTGTCATGGCCGCAACATTCATTGCTACGATCGTGAGTTTTCTGCATGTCTAGTAGTTTAAATATGATATTTAAGTCTCTTTCATTCATTTTGTACAGCTTACTTATGGTACGTTAAGGGCATAAACATTGTTGCATGACCCTAGGATCATAGTTAGGATTTTGTTTCTTTGCTTTCTTTTGTTCGAACTATCTTTAATCTCTTGTTCTGTATATGTTATCTTTAAAAAGTTTACAACAAGAACTAATACTGATAAAGTAGAAGCTAACCTCATGGTTGGGCGAAAAGGGTGCCTAATACCTTATTTTTTCATATCTTAGCCCCTGAATCCTTTTTTTCTCTGGTTACGTTTTTTTAAAAAGACCCGCAGCCTTCTTTTTTTATTTTTCTTGAATTTTCTCAAAAATCAAGTGGTGACTCCATTTAAAAAAAAAATGATGCATAGATATCTTAGACTTTCTTGTTTGAAAAGAAAAGAATATTTTTCTAAAAATAATAGACATCTGGTGCATCCCACGAGACTAAAACTTTCCTAATGACCGCTCAATAGACCGCTCGATAGACCGCTCAAGTGGTCCAACTCTGGACAACTTTCTTTACTTTGTTCTCGAAAACCTAACTTCCTACATCAACATTTGAAAAAGTAAGCCTTTCATGCCATCATTTTTAGAAGCACAAGAGCAAAGGAGTAAAGAAAACATCTTAAAACATTCCTAGACCATAAGAAATCATCATCAGATCGTCATACATCCCTTTAACCCATAACAACGTCCTTCCATGCACGCAAGATATGAGTGCGTGGCCTTAAGGCATTACAAAATAGATACCCACAAAATAAAAGTATCGAGTCATTGTATTGAATGAATTACATTTACAAGATATACATTTCATAAAAGATATTTCTATAAGTATGCAATTCAATTCCCAAAGCTTCAAAAACAATCCTTGAGACTAAGCTTCTCATTTAACCACCTTCTTTCTATTATCACCTGAAATGGGTTAAGCACCATAAGCCGAGACTCATAGGAAAAAGACTAGATATGAACATATGCATGACATGCGAGGATGGTTATGTGAATTCACAACACGTTTGAACCCAAAATCGAATCCGCTTGTCTTGTAAGTTCTCGTTCACATAATCGATTTTCTTTCTTTATTAAAACCAACACATACCGTGTTTAGTCTTTAACCCCACAGTCTCAATTCCAACATAATTATCACAATTTCCCATTTTATTTCCCTTGTTTCACAGTTGAACCACATTTTATGGGTTTACACACACACTTCTTTCTTTGATTTAATGAAATACTAAGGCCGGACAACGCCTACGGACCCTAGCGTATTTATCACCACCGGGTCACGCGAGACCTAATGAATAAATACTCGTTCTATAGCTCAACATGGGAGCACACATTTTCGGTTTCTCACAGAAACATCAATGGGTGGGCCGCCCAAGAGCATACTTTTACGAGGATTAACCCGAATGAAGGGCCTACCTTACATTGTCCAAGTTTCTGATCTTTTACCGAGGATCTACTCGAGCTCAACTTTGGTTAGTCAATTCAATAGTATGGTACCTTAATTATATCATTCACGCTTAAATCACTACGAGTCCAATCGTCAAACCGGTTTCTCTTACCAAACCCGACACCATTAAGGTTCTAATAATCAACAATTCAAATACTAATATCATCTTATATTTGAATTCACATGGAAATTATAATCAGGTCACATAACTTATGCTTTCACATGCATCCAATAATCCTTGAAATTATTCAAATTCCACAACACTAACACTAGACCATTTCCATCAATTCCCAAGTTTCATGAAATCTACTTATCAATGAGATGATACAACTTCCAATTTATAAAAAATTCAACAAATTTCACCATTCGAGTTCAACAACCCAAAATCCCCAAAATCTCAATGGTTTTGGCAAAAACAAAACCCTAACTTTCTAAAACTCAAATTAAAGTTTCCCACATGATAATATCAATATCAAAATACCAAAAATTCTCCAAAATCTCGAGATTTAACATGCATTAACCCCAACCCATAACCTAGGCTTTTCAAAACATAGATTTTTTATATTTTCATCGGTAAACTCAAAATATACAACACATATCAAACAAATCATCATAGATAGTCATAGATCCTATCTCTTAGATGCTCAAACAATCCAAGATGAAGCTCAAGCTAGGTTAAACTGAGCAAAATCCCAACCGAATGGTGAGAACCAAGCCTCCAACACACAAGCCAACTCCTTCAAAGGTCAACCACACGGAAGCAAGAAGAAATCACCAACGGGGAAAGGCAAGAAGCCCAAGGATGTCCCAGCAACAACCCTAAGGTTTCTATTTGATTTTAGAGATAGATAGGAGAGGATATAATGAATGAAAACACCTCAATCCTACAACTTAAAACCCCTCCTCGCCATAGACCGCTCATTTAGTCTTGGGACCACTTGAGCGGTCCCTCACTAGACAGCACACCAAAGAAAGAAAATGCGTATATAGTTTTCAAATTTTGTCATAACACCATAAGACCCGTTCAATCAACTATGATAATTAAATTCATGCATAAGCAGGCACATAATTACCATCAACAATCGCACTTATGATTAAATTTTAATTCATTCCCATCAGAAAACGTTAGTTCACAAGGTTTAATCAAACGTTTTAAATTAAAAGGGACCAGGTCCCTACATTCTTGCTTTTATCACTAGATTTTTTGAACTTATGCTTGAAGTTAGGTTTTTTATTAAAAACATGTTTTTTGAATTTTTTAACGATAAAGTCCATAACTTTAAGGTCAAAACCCATGTCATCATCAGTAGATTCTGTGTCAACCTTTGATAAATTCAGGGCAACACCTTCAGATATTTTAGGTTGACATAGACTCGACTCGTAAGCCTTAGGGTTTCCAACCAACTGTTCCGTTTTAAGAAAATTAATATCCTTACTTTCTTGAATAACAGTAACTTTTTGTTGAAATTGTAATGATCGTAAGATATTTCAAATTATACGAGATTCTGAGATCTTTCTCTAATGAAGGATGAAACAAGAATTGAAAATATCACTTAGTTTTGTATAAAACTCATCAAAGATTTCACTTTCTTTCATTCTTAGAGTTTCAAAAATGGTAGTGAGCCTTTGAGATATTGAAATTTTTACAGTTGAAGTACCTTTATGAGTGATTTCAAGGATATCCCATATTTCTTTAGCAATTTCACACGTATAAATTCATATGAATTCTTCTAATGTAACACCATTAAAGATAGCATTAGTAGCCTTACTATTCTATTCTATATTCTCAATATGCTTTTTGTCCCATTTTTCAAGTGATTTTGAAATAAACTCATCTCTAGATTTTATAATGGGAGGGGTATAGCCATTCACTACAGATATCTAAACCCTTTCATCAATGGATTTTAGAAATGCTATCATCCGATTTTTTCAGTAAGAGTAGTTTCCTCCATCCAAGAAGAGTGGTCTAATGCTTGAGTTTCTTTCTCTAAGAAATTCCATGGCTGACGCTTATCAAGATCTCACTCTTAGTTCTTTGACTCTATAACTTTGGGCCGAAAATGGTATCTTGGTCATCTTTCCTTCTAAGAATGATTTGCATACTAGAAGTGCCTCCACTTTCAATAAACTTAAAGGTCCATTTTAATCCAGTTTATTAATCATTTTTAAATTGATGACCTAGGCGTAAGTACCAAAGATACATTTGGTTCATTTTAGAAGATTCCTTTCTCTTACATGGTAAACTATTAATGTTATTCAATTCATTCAGTTGCAGTGTAAGAGAGATAGGAGTAATAATAATGTAAAGATCATCCACTAATGAATATTGTCTGGTTTTTTGGTACCCCTGCAATGAATTACATATATGATTAATAACTCCCATATCTACACACTAGAAACTGGTAGATAACATTACTAAACATATTTTAATAAAAAATGAATAGAAATTACCTGAATTGATTAGTTTACTGAGATAAACTGGACAATATTTCTTCTAGTGCCATATTTGGTTCCAGTGAAAACATATGTTTTCAAATTTTTTATATTGGTCCATGACCTACTAACTGTCTTAGAAGTTGTTCCACCCTGTTTCTAAATTTTTTTCTTCTTCTTGTCTTTTGGCTTAGAAGTAGAACTCTTTTCAGCAACAAAGGCACTGGTTGGCTTTCTAAAAATTGTTTCTTCTTCTTGTCTTTCGGCTTAGAAGTAGAACTCTTTTCAGCAACAAAGGCACTAACTGGCTTTCTAAAAACACTCTCAGCTGGTTGAAGTTCTTTAAGAAGTTTTACCAAGGTATACTCTAACTTGTTCATGGCACACTTTTGGCAAAACTGCTTAAAGCTATCAAACAGTGACTGGAGTATGATATCGACCTGAGTTTTCCTGGCAATCTCAGCTCCAAGAACCTCCAATTTATTCAAAAGACTAATCATCTTTAGAACATAATCCCTAACTGGGATACCTTCAGCCATAGCTGTGTTCATCAGGAATTTCATGGTCACCTACTTAGCTATATGATTTTGATCCCCAAACATCTTTTTGATCTTCACAACCATGTCATAAGAACTGGATATAGACTGATACTGATACTGCAATCCATTTGATATGGATGCCAAAATGTAGCATCATGCCCTTTGATTAGCCTTTTGCTACTTCTGAAAAGGTCGGGCTTTCTCATTGGTGGCCCTCTCATCATGCTTTGGTGGACATTTCTCTGTGAGCACAAACTTATAGTCCTTAGTAGTTGACACAATATTCAAATTTCTTTTTTAGTCAATATGATTAGGACCAGTAAGCTTTTCTCTTTGAGTATGGTCACGAGAGGATTGAAAAGCATTTTAATATATGATAATCACATAATTAAAAATCATTAATTATGATGAAAAAAATTCTTTGAGTTTAATTTTAAAATTTGATTCCCTATACCAATTTTAAAAGAACTCAGTGATCAGCTTGGTGCACCGTGAATAACATGCCTCGATGGGAAGGTCGTCTACTATTCATCATTTCTTCAAATATGCTAATTTCTATTAATTTTATTATTTAGGCAACATACCATACTAAGTAAAATTAAGTAACTGATATAGTTTCGATTTTATAAATAATAACAGTGATTCAGATAGAAATAATACTATTATTTATAATTAAGTATAAACCATCATCTAATTTCAAATCAATTGCTTCGCAATGACTCATTCAAATAAAAAAGTGATTCACACTAACAATAAATACTATTTTTATATACTATGTCTATGTGTTCGTTATAGTTATTTTAATTTATAAACTAACTTATAATAATCATTATTTTTTAATTACTTCTATATATAATAATTTAAAATACAATGGTATTTATAATTTAATAAATAATAATTTATTATAAGTTTATATTTATAAACTTATAATTTCAAATACAATGGTATTTACAATTTAATATACAATTATTTATTATAAGTCTTTTTTATAAACTAACATATAATTAAATAAACAATACATTATTAAAAGTTTATATTTATAAACTAACTTATAATTTAATAAAAATGGTCTTTATTATATTTATTTTAGTTTATGAATATAAACTTCTAATAATAATTATTTTTTACTATTATTTAATTTTTATACATTTTTTTCTTGCACGTAATAAAATATAAAAAAAACAATAAGGTTGATCCTCGAGTAGAGCTACCTTTTGGGCATAGGTACCAAATTTCGAGCCCAGTATCGGACTCAATCCTACCGGCCGGGTTGCGAGCTCCGGAGGACATCCAGGCTCGTATGTTGTCTTAACTGCCCCAAACTTCCTCCCCCTCCATGCAAAAAATTCCCACTACATTCTGAACCCTTGCTTTAAGGTCAGTTGTTCCATGAATTGTCAACTCGCTGCCCGACAAAGGTCAATGTTGGTAGCGCTATGTATTTAAAATCATTCCAAAAATATAAGTACTTCATGATTTCCACACAATCAAATGCTTTTGCATAGAAGAAAGGTACTTATTAAGTACTTATTAAGTGCCATTATTTTACCTGTTTGTCTATTATTCAATCCAAGCCTGTCAAGATCGTTGGCTAAAGCCTGGCCCAATCCCGACGCTTGGGTGGGCTTAGCCTACCTGAATAATACTTAGAGCTGGTTTTGAATATACTTGTTGGAACTTAGTCCGCACAAAAATTCAGCAGGGCAGGCCCGCCTAATCCCAAAAAAATTAATGATAAAGAATTAGATTTTTTCATGAATTGAACAATTAACCAGATTATGTTAATTATGAGACTTTAACTAGACTTGTTATTTCTAATTGGATATGAAATGATACAAAATGTTATTTCCAATTCAATTTTTTTTTCTTTTTTTGGTTTCTCAATAACTAGTCAGAAAAAAGGTTGGTTCATTAGTTTTCTTCCAATTTAAATGAATTATTTACATATATTTTTTTTTTATCAAATTCATTCAGTACGTGGAGTTTATTGAGTTTATTATTCTTACAAAAAATAAAATTGATTCAATATATATAATTATGTGAATAGAATACACTTATTATTTTACAAATAAATGAATTGTAGATATAAATTTTTTTGTTAAATAGTTAAACAAATGTTTTCTGATCATGTAGCTAAAGATATCAGATGAATTTTTTTTTTCATGAATAATGAACCCACTACAACATAAACAAATCCAATCAAAAAAATATAAAATCCCATTAGCCTGCTAGCTATTAACCCATCCACTAGCCTACCTTGACTAAGCCCATTGAGAAGGGCATGGGCTTAACTATGAAAATCAAATTATTCCTATGTCTTTGAATCAATTTTAACCATCTATCTCTATGACCCAACACACACACACATATATTTACTATATTTTACTATTTAATAAAAAGAACCCAAAAAGTGATGAAGTCCTGTCATATTATTTCAACTTTCAAAATAACCCACAACTCAACTGTCACATTTGATACTAACAAAAGGGATAAAATTATAAATCTATCCCAATAAAAACTCACATTTTTTGCAGTTACAACTTCTACTCAACTGAATTTTGTCTACAATGCTAAACTATTATTCTCTATACCAAAACGAACCCACAAACCCACGTTGAAGTTTTCATTTTATTATTAGATTAACATACATCCACAATCTGCCATTCTAGATCTTTCTTTCAAATTCTCCAACCACTGCTTCGATCAAAGTTCAATACGCTTTTGAATTTTGATTTGCTGCTACAAACTCTATAGTCTTATAGTAGTACATGCTTTCTTGAACGCTACGAATTGGGAGTGATGTTCTTTTGTTTTATTTTAAAAAAAAATAATTGAGTCTATAAACAGTAGCATGTTTCCAGTTCATTGGATTTGGAGTTTTTAATTGAATTGCATTTAGACTTAATTTTCAATTTTAATCGAATTGAATTTAGACTTAGCCTTTCATCGGCAACTTTAGCCTTTTGGCTTTGTCGGTAAAAACATCAAAAAGTTAAGATTGCCTATTTGATAAAAAAATAAAAAAGCTGAAAAATTAAATAGTTAAATCAAAACACAATAATATTTTCTTATTCATAAATTATTTACTACTATTATCAAATAAATATAATTGTTAATATCAAATATATATAGAAGAGTAAAATTATCTATTTTGAACAAAAAATAAAAAAGCTAACTTAAAAGTTAAGTTACCAAATAATTTACTTTGAACCCAATTTAATTTTTTTTTGTTAAAAACGCAAAAAAAAAAAAAATTTTAAATTAGTTGTCAGTCGGACCCTTAATTGTCAAGAAACAAATGATCTTGATGCAATTTCATGACTTCTCACTGGTGGTCCACAATTTACATATTTGTCAGTAATTGATTTATTTTCTTGAACAGTTGAGAACTTCTCAATGGTATTTGTATATTAAAATAAGTTTTACAGGATCAAATAAATATATTATTTTTTTATATTTTAAAGAAATTCAAGTTGTACGCGCATCACATGTGCCGAGGTGGCTAGTATTATATATGTCATTAGATATTGATAATTGGTTCAGTGTTTTGAAGAAATTATGTAAACTAAAATATTTAATGAAAAGAATATATATGATACAATGATAAAAATCAAAGAGTGTAGCTTCTCTCCGGTTCACTCTGTAGACTGGGCAAATCTAGTTAGGTTTCAAATTTGTAGTAACTAGCACTTATTACTTGTAGGCTAAACTTGGTGTCTGAGATGGGAAAGTTTGTCAAATTGGTTACTGGTCCCTTAACCTAGGCTACGTTCAGGATTAACATTCTTTCTTCTGTTTCTGTTTAGTTTTATGACGAGACCATTCCAGGCAAATCCATCATAAGGAAGGAGAACGAAGTTTTCTTCCCCATAGTCTCAGTGGTTGAGGCCAGGGTTTGTTTCCCTATAGATCCTATCCTTCGTGAGATGCTCGGTCAGTGCTGACTTCTCCCCTCTAAATTCCCATCAACTTTTTTCAAGTTGTCATTGGGGTGGCCGAGATCAACTGTCATTATGGGTTAAATCTCGGCATCCCCGAGATATTCTATTACTACTCTCTAGGACATAAAAAGGATTTTGTGACCCACTACCTTTGCCATAGAGAGCTCAATCTTAGGCTTGTCCGCAACCTCTTTGATATTGATAAGCACGCTAGTGACTTCATCATAGTTAGTGGCTAGTTCGAATTCTATGCAAAGCAAGTTGGGATGCACGATCGAGCTCTCCCTATGGTGATCGGTAGAGCACGTCTGTTTCTTCAATGTCATCATATCTAATCCACTTTTAGTAAAACTCAGTACTTAGTTCTACATCTTCTAACTATTTTCTTTAATATCATTGTAGATGTTAATCTTGTATCTTGGAGGAGAAGCCATGACAATATCAATCTTGTAAAGTGCGCCTTAGTAATCAACCAAAGGCGTACTACTGCCAAGTTACCTGACCATGTGCCGGGCTCCAGACACACGCTTAGGAACATGGCTACCCAACCTCCTCCCCTATTCATGAAGATCCTATCGAAAAAGCTGAACTGTCAACTGTGCTAGGGTCAAGATTGGCTTCAATTTTTGCGAGGTGGCCATCAGAGGCGTTGCCTCATCTACTACTACTACTACCACCACTTTCATGTCGGCTACTATGGCTGCAGTGCTACAAGTTGCTTCACCTACCCCATATCATGTCTCTACCCCATCTCGTGCTCCTCCCTTAATTGCTCTGCTGGTGATGCCCTCTTAAGCGACTACACCCTTTATTTCAAAAACAAATGCTGAGAAGCGCTGTCGACTGGATTGTGGAGATGGCTCAGTCACGTGCACCTCTTAGACTGAAGTTGATTATACCCCTAAGGTATGAACCCATACGCTGACAATCGATGGGAGGGCACTGCATGGGGGGACTCGATATGCGAGGAGCTGAGGGTCACCAAGGAGTATTTAGGAGCCTCATGTTTCCCCGCGATGTAACAGTTACACCCCCTCCTTAGCAACAATTTGTACCTTTAGGTTGTGCAGTTTAGTATTGGGGTATGTTTTGTACCTTTAGGCTATGCAGTTTATAGATTTTCCTAACTGAAATAGTTTGTAAAATGATTCTTTACGATAAAATGAAACAAGGCGCCAAATTTTCGTGCAAAAGATAAAGATAAAAGTAAGGGTTTTACTTGCAAAATAATTCCAAAAATATGTCATTTTGTACCCCAAAGGATGCCCAAGAAAGTACCACACAAAATCTCTTTTTAAACAAAAGTTCCAAAATGTCAACACAACAAGAGTTTGCTTGAGCGGGGACCCTCCACCGCTCGAGCGGTTCCTCCACTGCTCGAGCAGTGAGGTACCCGAGGGCTTCCTAGTCAAAATCCTAAATTTTTTTCTAAGTGTTGGGAAAACACTTGATTTTTACAAGTTTTAAACATACTTTTATATAGGCACAAATTTGAAGTAAAACATACATTTAGTAATGAAATATCTCTATTCAACCTGAAAACTCAAAAATCTAACATTTGAAATCATGACATTCTATCCCAAACATCAAGGAATCCAAACCAAAATACGAGTCCAATGCCCTCACATGCATACAAGATATGAAATCATGACCTTAGGACCTTACAAACGGGTTACTTTAACCCATAAAACATTCATCCAAGATGTCCAAAAGAAGAATTACATGTACAATTCCAATTCTCAAAGATTTCACTATGGAACATGTTATCCTACCAAAACCACACTACAAGGGTCTCCAAGACCATACTTCTCATTTCATGGCTTACTTTCAACTGTCACCTGAAATGTTGTTAAACAACATGAGCTGAGGCTTATAGAAAAAAGATCAATAATGAACGTATACATGACATGCGATGGTAGTTATGCGAAATGCAACACATAGATTTATCAAAGACTAGCCTCCATTTTTTACCAAAATCTCATTCACATGACTGGTTTTTCATATGCACGATAAACTCATTTTCATACACAACCCATCACTTAGTCTTTTATTCCATTTGCAGGTTCTTAACTTCCACAACTCACACATATGCACACACACGTTATGCACATTTTCTCATTTCTCAACCAACTCGTGGCATACAATCTAAGAGCTGACACCGAACAAGCTTATAGACCCACGCCGTGTTACTACCAACTGGGCCACACTAGACCCGCTAAGTAACGGTGCGTTCTATAATTCTCCACGATTAACGCCTTGTTCTCAGTTGTTAACCGAAGGATAGGTCACTCAATCTGTGCAGTTTTTTGATCTTTCACCGATGAGCTATTCAAGCCAAACTTAAACGATTCATAGATCCAAATCAGTACTTTTTATTTCATGACATCTCAATTCTCAAACACGAGTCTAACTCAATATAGTTTCTCTCGTCAACGCCCAACATATATAGGGTTAACGTTAATTATACATCAACAATTTCATGTACTTTACACATTTGGGTTTAATTAGCTAAACCCCCCCCCCAACCAAGCCCTTGTGGTTCCAAAAAACTCATCATGTTCATTAAGTTTACTCAAAAACCCCAATTTAGCATTCCATTATCCTATATATCATCACATTCATGGATTTCATCATATATGTAATTAGGTTCCTGTAGACAACCCAATCTGATCAAGCCGAATCTTAGGTACCCGTCTCGAATGCTCTCCAATGACAAAAGTATAAGAATCCTGCTCAAAGATACTCCCAAACAAGAAAAATCACGAATATGGCTCAAAACCTAAGAAAACCACCAAACAACATCTAGGCCATGACTTTTATGTCACGGCCGTGACGTTTTTACAAACCCTAAACCAGGCCGTGACTTCATTTGTCATGGTCGCATCTTTTTATCCTAGTCGCGACTTTTGAAAGTCACGGCTATCTTTTTCATCACCATAAAGGTAGCGGCCATCACTATTATCCCTTTTTGGACAGATGGCAGTATCCCAGAGGGGGTCTGTGCTGCTCGCTAGAACAAGAAGAGAGAAAGACCTGGATGCCAAAACTCTGCCTAAACACTCCCTCACCCGATATTCTCCTATCCATTCCATACTTTTTGAGCCTTGTTCATGTTTTTTCTTGCATTAGATGGGTCGTTGAAGCTCTTATTGGCTTAGAGATAGACCATTCTCACCCCTAAGGGGCCATTCAAAGTGGATATTCACATAAGGTAACCTTGGGGACCACGACTCTTCTATAAACTCTCATTTTCTTCCCCTAAGGGTGTTGTAGATAAGGTTTCCATTGTTTTGTTGTCTATTTACCATTTGTTTCAATGCAAGCATTTGTTCCCTTAAGTTGTCATCATAACAGTGTATTCATAGGTCCATGTTTCATATATTTACAGTTGTTTCTATTTTGTTTCGACGCTCACGAGCACACTAAGCACTTCAAAAACATTTTGAGGTTCTGAAACATGACAGTCGCAATCTTCTAATGTCACGGTCGCCAATTTTGTTCAGCCTACAGTCACAGTTGTGTATATTTTTTCCTTTTTTACTCACGACCGCGACATTCTATTGTCACAACAATGATGTTTATTTCAAGGCCAAAAATACGAAAATCCCTTTCAAAACCCTATGATATTAATTTATTTTGAGATTTTCTCACCTTTTATTATCTTATTTATCATTCTCTATTTTTTGTACCTTAGTTTATTTTCTTGTTGGGTTAATGAATGGTAGGTCTGGCCTAGATCAAGTGGGCTGTGGTCTCCATTCTATACATCTCCATTTCTACATCTTCTGTGGTTATAAAAATATGACGGCCGTGACCTTTCAATGCCACGGCCGGGTGCTTTCTAAACCTCACAATAACGACCTCCAGTTAGTTTATAATGGCTGCGTGTTTTATCTCCATATTTGTCATGGCCGCCATATCCTCTTGCTACGGCCGTGAGGTTTTATGAGACCAGTGACATGAAAAGTGTGCTTATGCACTATGTCATCTATTTTTGCTATTTTGTACATTTTATTTTGAGTTATTCTTCATATAGAGGATGAAGGATGGTAGATCTAATCCAAAACAAATGGGTTATGGTCTTACCCTATATATCCTATCAATTTGAGCATGTTTTAAGCCTTCTGCAATGTTTTTACCCTGTTTGGACCCCTTAAAACCATGGCCGTGATATTTATACGACACGATCGTGAGATTTTTCACTATGTTTCTCGCGGTATCCCTATATATGTCATGACCACCTATTTTGTGACTTCATTTGTCACGATCGCAACATTGGTTTTCGCGACCGTGAGTTTATATGTATGTTTGTATCTTAAAATAATGCTTGAGTCTTTTCTGTATATTTTATATAGCTTGTTCGCAGCGTGTTAGAGGCAGAAACATTGATGCATGACCTTTGGGTCCCTGTTTGTTCATTTTATCGCTTATTCGCATATTTTCGCTTTGCTTTGCTCAAATAATACGTGTGGCATATCTAGAAATAATAACCAAGTTACATGACCCTAGAAATCATAGTTAGAATTTTGTTTCGTTGTTTACTTTTGTTAGAATTCTCTTAAACCTCATGTTCTGTATATGTTATCTTTAAAAAGTTTACAATAAGAACCAATATTGACAAAATAGAGGTCAACCTCACAGTTGGGCGAAAAGAGTGCCTAACACCTTTTCTTTTCGTACTTTAGTCTCCGAACCCTCTTTTTCTCTAGTTACATTTTTTTTAAAAGACCCAAAGCCTTCTTTTTATTTTTCTTAATTTTTCTCAAAAATTAAGTGGCAACTCTATTTTTCTAAAAATGATGCTCAGTTATCGTAGATTTTCTTATTTTGAAAAGAAAATAACATTTTTCTAAAACCAATAGATATCCAATGCATCCCGCGAGACCAAAAATGCCCACAACTTTGCTGGGGAAAAGGTTTTTTAAAAAAAATCATAAGAGGGTTTAACTTGAATGTCAATAGTTTTTGTTGTAAACTTTTCATCGAAATTCGCATTTGTATTTGCATATTTGTGTGCTTGGTTCTCAAATCTCCGCTCCGCCTACCCGATACCCTGGTGAGTTTACTATCTCGGGAATATGTCGAGCAAGCCAACCAGCTCTGGCCGCATGCTTCTATAGATATGGCAAAAAAAGTTATTGCGTACCGTTTAACCATAACTTGCACCGTTCTTGGCATTGGGAGATATATTCTTGACTCTATTCAGAAGATACACTAAGTGAAGACGTACCAGCCTTTTCATGTGCATATAGTTTCTTAGAACCCCTTCTTTTAGGATCAATAAATCTCTTAAGGTTAAGTGGGTTTTCTTTTGTGGATGCTTTTGTTTGTATAGTTAGCACCTAATTTACGATTAGTTTTTGTCCTCCCGATCCATTATCAAGAGTGTGTTATTTTGAGATTAAGCCCGATTAACGAGTCTTTCGATTTACGTGAGCCCTTTCAATTCAGAGACTTCGGATAATAGCTCCGAGTAGAAAAGAACCTATACGCACTTGGGCTCGATCTCCGAGTGAAAGACTCAGATGTGTAGATCATTTTAGATTACCAATGGTAGACCCAAAATTGACTATGGCAGATATGATGATGGCAATTTTGAAATTGCAACAGACTATTAAGGGAATCGGTACCATAGTGACCATCCAGGCTAGAATCTAGACTCAGTGTTAGGCTCATATCCAGGCTTTGTTAGGGTTGATATACTAAAAATCACGTTTTTAGTATTTAATTTTATTTTAATAAAATTAATTTTTTATTTTATAAAAAATTTTATGAGCAATGTACGTGTTTCATTTCTTCAATATTATGCATGGATGTCCGATATACTGTATAATATTTAATCTAGTGTGTAAAGTGCGGCTTACACACAAAAGATCAAATTTTAGTTTCTTGCAGAATATAAGTTTTATGTTCGCAGTTTAGATGAAAATGAACATACCATCGGTACGACTATAACACAAAATTTTAGTAGACCTGTCTTAGTTACGAAGAACAGATAATAGCGTCATCTATTATTTTGATTCTCTGTACTAGTACACTTTGTGTGTATTGAACTGGACATTTTGGGTAATTAATTTTATACTGACTATATAAATTAATTCGCACCCTAAGGTTATTATGAATAGTTCTTATGCTCGTATTCCTGAAATAATTACTGATTTGCATAAATTTAATATTCGCTGTTTTGATTTATTAGAGGATGTGATCTTATATGGGTCTATATTTTCGATGAATTGGATGGTGGTATTATTTATATAGTGAATATTAATTATTGACGCAATCTATGTTCCGAAAGATCGAAATTGACGATACCCCCTTAAGGAAGCTTATAAGTTTTGACCGGGCTAAATCCTATAAGTGGATTTGATTATCCAGTGATCAAATGAATTAAGCCGAAGGGCTTAAGGAATATCAAGATGCCGATTAAATTAAATTGTTAGTAATTAAATTTAATTGGCAGCTATCAAAAATCTTAACGCGGGGAGAAATGGTAAGCATTTAATAACAGGAGCTCAATGCGAGAATGTATTGAGATTATGGGTGAGAGTGTAATTATTATTTTTTAGTGGTGTGAACTGTAATTCAGTAGTTTATAAAAATTACAGAAATCGCTGCTAATTTTTCATAATTATAGATACCGCTATGAGGTTTGCTTAATTACAAAAATTACTGATATGTATCTGTGTTCCACTAGAAGTTTTACTCATAATTATTTTCTAGGACCCTGATATAACACTATAAATATGCAGGTAGACTGAATCAGTTTTATAACTTGTCTTCTAAAACTAAAGTTGTTCAGGTTTTGTCAGTATGAGTTCTCGATAGTTCCTACCCCACACTATGTTCAGAAATTGCATAAGGGAATACAGTAAAAGATCTGACAGGAGCTTCAACTTGGATTCAAATCATAGTTGAAGATTTGATTCGTAAAAAGGTATTCTTCTAAATTAACTTTCAATACACGGGTTTTATTTTGATTGTTCGTCATCAAAAGTTTTATCTAGAGCCCGTTTTGGCATTTACCCATTCAGCTATTTTTTTCTTCAGATAATCGTTTACAAAAACAAAGATCTTGGCAATCTTGTCTCCTAGAATTGGTATCAGGGTCATTTTATTTTTTGTTTACGATTATGTGGACTGGGTAGTTTTAGAACTGTGCTAACTATTGTTCTGCAGGCGTTCTAATTCCGATTTTATGATCGTCATTTATTTTTTCATGTTTGAATTAATGGTGTGAATGATGATTATTGTTTTTAATCACGAGGGTTGACCGTGATAGTTCGAATGCGAGCATTCGGGACATAGGATCGATATAATAGTTAGTTTTTATTTTTAAAATATCTGTTTATATTATTTAAGAACAGGTTAAATATATTCAAGAACACGAAGAACGGAGATGACACCGGCGGTGATTCAGGTTTTTATGGGCCACGAATCGCTGTAAATTTTTAATAGTTTTAAATAATTTTTTTGGTGAGTTTTTCTGCAATATTTAAGAATAAAAAATAGCATAAAAAGTAAGTCAAAATAGAGTGAAAAAATCACCAAAATAACCCAATTCTGGCAGCTTTGCTGGCGGCGGTTCGGCGACGATTTTTATGATTTTTTGAGTTATTTTTGGGACTATTTTTAGAAATCTTTTTAAGTATAAAATAACAGTAAAATATGTCTCAAAATATTGTCATAAAGCAGAAAAAGGCCAAAATCACAACCCAAACATGCGGCAATAAGCTAGCGGCAGCAGTGGCTTCCAGGTTATTTTTCAACAATATTTTAGGTTGTTTTCATGAAATTTTTTGACAGAAAAATTCTACTTTTCAAGACCTTTCCAACGATATGAAGTACGTCGAAAATGGAGTTCGGAAAGAGTTCGAAAAAGTCTCAGGAAGTTGGCGATTCCAAGCGATGACAGTCTGTTCCAGGCAATTTTTTTTGGCATTTTTGAGCTGTTTTTGATCTGATTTTTTCATAGAATATGGTACTTTTCAAGAGTTTTCTTTTGATATAAAGCACGTCAAAAATGGAGTCCGGGAAGAGGTTAAAAAAGCCTCGGGAAGTTAGCGGCACAGTGCTGTTGAGGCCAGCAACGTTTTTTGTGGTTCGGGTAATTATTTTGGCAATTTTTTGAGTAGTTTTCACCATATTTTTTGACAAAAAAAGTTCATATTTCGAGAGCTTTCCAACGGTATAAAGGTCGTAAAAAACGGAGCTTGGATGAGGCGGCATAAACCGCTTGAAAGCGACAGCTCGGTGGCGCCGGCGGTGGCTGGTGGTTGGCTGGCAATTTTTCTCTCCTAAGGCTGTTTTGTGTTGATTGTTTTATAGATGTGGGACTGATTTGATATATATTGATAAATTCAATAGTATCAGGGAAGCCTAATGCAATTAGGACACAAGAATCAGAAATAAAAAAGAATTATTACAACTTATCCTCTTATGGAGACTTAAACGCTTCAGCGTTCTACTTGGATGATAAAACTGATATATATGCATCGTGTTTATATATATATGAACTACATTGATGATTGCATATCTGTTTATTTTTTCTATTAATTTAATTAATTCAAAATTTCAATTTTAATTAAAATATTTTGTAATAAAAAATAAAAATAAATTCTTTTAATTAATTAATTTTAATTAAATAAATTTTTTTTAGATATTTTATTTTTTACAAAATATCACGTTTAAGACGATTTTTTTTAAAAACTGAATATCTTGAAAAAATGTGAAAATTAATTTTGAATTTTGAATTAATTAAATAAAAAAATATTTAATCAAAATAAATTATTATTTTTTAAAAAATACGGGACAAAAATAAAATAAATAAATACTTTTAATAACTACTTTAGCTGAAAAGCTGAAGAAAAAACTGTGTATTTATTAAATTTTATTTTTTACACATTTAAACACGAAAATATGGTTTAATAAATTAGAATATTTGAAATCGTGTACGAAAAGATGTTTGGTTATTTCAGATCGTGTGTTTTTCAAAATTAATAAATTTATTTTAATGAAACAAATTTTTATTCCTAAAAAATATTTTAAAGATCTGAGTGAAAGAGAAAATTTATTCACAAATAAATTCCGCGATCTCTATAACCAGTTTGTAGACGATGCAATTAAACCCTACGTATCGGCAGTAAAGCCTTCGTCCCCAATGTACAGATTAATTGCGGTATCGCCAGTACAAACCCCTTTAAGGATAATTTTAGATAATAGTTAGTGTGGATCACTTCTTCATCTGAAGGGTTCATTACGAAACGATTGATTTGGGATTAGCTGATGGTTAACACTTACCTGTATATAATAGAATTCTTACCACCTAAGTCACTGCTATTATATACTGGACCGAAGTTATGTCAACTATTTAATTTTACTTGGCATGGTTAGTTACATAGATAGTAAAATTAGAAAGAATTAGATTGTCGGGTCTTATGAAGGATAGTAGACGTCCTCCCAACGAGGCATGATATTCTCAGGTTACCAGACTGCTTGCGAATTAATTTTAAAATGGTAGATGGAACTAAATTAAAATGAATTTAAAGTTTTACTCATCATAATTAATAATTTTTTTAATTATATGATTCTCAGGATTAAAATGGCTTTCAACCTACTCGCTTCAAAACTCAAAGCAAACAAACTTACGGAACTAAATTTTATTGATTGAAAAAGTAACTTGGATATAGCTTTAACTACCAATGGTATTCCTTTAATACCAAAAAAATGCGTTTGTTTCTGAAAAATGTTCTTCCTCGGGGCCGAAAGGCATGAAGAAGAAAAAGATTAAGAAACAGAGAGCCACGATTTCCAAGATAATGGGCCACGGACTGGTGTGAAAAGGTCAAAAGACAGATGTTTTCACTATAACCAGACGCGGCACTGAAAAAAACTATGTCCAGTATTTCTTAGTAAGCATAACAACAAGGGTAATTTCTGTTCACTGGTTGTAGAAATATATTTAGCAGTGCTATCTACCGGTACTTGGTATGTAGATACGGGAGCCACTAATTATGTCTGCAATTCTTTATAAGAGTTTTAGAAAACTCGATAACTTAGTAATTGGGAGATTTACGTGCATATGGGTAATAATACAAAGGTAACATCAGTTGCAGTAGAAGATGTCACTCTCAATTTTGGTAGAGATCGGGTTTTAATATTGAGATATTGTCTTTATGTACCTGCAATTAAAAGGAACTTAGTTTTTATTTTTAGATTGACTAAAGACGTATATTTGGTTTATTTTAATAACTTTGTGGTTATTAAGGATAATAAACGAATTATGTGTTCTAGTTTATTGGTGGAAAATCTTTATATTATTACTCCAATCTCTCCAATATTGCAGCTGACTGAAATGAATAACGCATCTAATTTACCATACAAGAGAAAGTTTTCTTATTTAATAAATTAAATATTTCTTTGGCACTTACGCTTGGGTCATGTTAATCTAAAAAGGATAAGCAGATTGGTAGCAGATGGACTTTTGAGTCCATTGAAAGTGGAAGCACTTTAGTCTGTGAATCTTGCTTAGAAGGTAAAATGACTAAGATGCCCTTTTCAATTAAAGATTATAGAGCTAAAGAAGCGTTAGAGTTGGTTCATTTTGATGTGTGTGGTCCTATGATAATCTGGGCTAGAGGTGGTTTTGAGTACGTTATCAATTTTATTGATGATTACTCATGGTATGGATACATTTACCTGATGTACCGTAAGTCTGAATACTTTGAAAAATTCAAAGAATTCAAGACAAAGGTAGAGAAGTGTCTGAGTAAAAGTATCAAATCACTATGATTCGACCGTGGTGGGAAATACCTATTTGGAGAGTTTAAGGACAACTTGTCATCAGAGGGGATTACATCCCAGTTGACTGCACATGGCACTCCGCAGCAGAATGATGTAGCAAAAAGAAAGAATATGACTCTTATAGAGATGGTAAGATATATGATGAGCTATTCAAGTTTACCCGATTCGTTTTGGGGACTCGCTTTAGGTACAGTAGCTTACATTCTGAACATGGTACCTTCTAAGTCAGTATCTTTTACTCCCATAGAAATGTGGATCGGGCATAAGCCTAGTCTGAAATACATTTGAATTTAGGAGTGTCCAGCACATGTGCTGAAAGAGAATACGGGTAAGTTAGAACTGAGGACAGAAGTTTATTTCTTTATAGAGTATCCCAAGGGAACGAATTGTGGTCTATTTTATAATCCTAAAGATCAGAAGGTCACTGTTAGCACCAATACTCGATTCTTGAAAGAGAATTATATTATGGACCACATACCCAATAGCAAAGTCATTTTGGAAAAGCTGAGAAAAAATACTAGTAGAATAGAAAAACAAGTCATTGATATTCCATTACTTCATCGTAGTAGGAGGATTATCGGGATAGGTGCAAATCAAGAACAATGTGCTGATGCATAGGGTTTTGATTTTGCACAGCGTGTTTTGCTAGTACATAGACATAAGTAGTGCCTCGTCGTAGTGGGAGAGTTGTTCATCAACCTACTAGTATATGTTTTTGGGAGAGTCTTTTAACAGAAACCCGATAGAACTAAATACCGAACCCTATAACTATAATGAAGCACTTCAGGACAAAGATGCAGATCTTTGGCAAAGTGTTATGAATTTAGAGATAGAATCTATGTATTCTAATAAGGTCTGAAAACTTGTAGAACCACCTGAAGGAATAAAACTCCTTGGATGCAAGTAGATCTACAAGAGGAAGAAAGGAGCAGATGAAAATGTTGAAATCTTCAAACCTAGGCTTGTTGCTAAAGGGTTCACTCAAAAAGAAGAAATCGATTATGAGAAAATCTTTTCGTCGGTAGCCATGCTTAAATCTATCTAGATTCTTTTACTCATTACTGCACATTTCGATTACGAAATCTGACAAATGGATGTCAAGACAGCTTTCCTTAACGGAAGTCTTGATGAGTGTATATATATGATACAACCAGATGAATTCATTACAAAGAGTCAGGAACACATGTTGCGTAAGCTTAAGAGATCCATTTATAGACTTAAGCAGGCATCGAGGTTTTGGAATACTCGATTTGATCAAGCCATTAAGTCTTATGATTTTTATTAGAGTCCGAATGAGTCATGCGTGTATAAGAAGCGTGAGAGAAGCACAGTGATCTTTCTAGTACTTTATATAGACGATATCTTGCTTATCAAAAATGATGTGGGGGCATTATCTACGATTAAAGTATGGTTATCTGGGCAGTTCGATATGAAGGACTTGGGAGAAGCCAGTCACATCTTTGGGATCAAGTTTATGCGAGATCATAAATAAAGGATATTCGGCTTATCACAAGAAAAGTATATCGATGATATCCTTACTCGTTTTAGCATGCAGGACTCCAAGAAAGAGTTTCTCCCTTTCAAACATAGAATCACTCTATATAAGGATCAGTGTTCTAAGACACCTGATGAGATAGAGAAGATAAAGGCAGTTTCTTATGCTTCGGCAGTAGGAAGCCTTATGTATGCTATGATTTGCACTAGACTCAACTTCTGCTTTACCGTTGACATGGTTAGTAGATATCAGTCTATCTCAGGGTAGGAGCATTGGACTGCGGTAAAGAATATAAGCAAATACCTTAAAAGGACTAACAATTATATGTTAGTTTACTAGGAAAACAATCTAGTACTTTTAGGGTACACAGACTCATATTTTCAGTCTGACAGGAATTCACGTAAGTCTACCTCAATATATGTGTTTACCTTAGGAGGTAGAGCTTAAGTTAGAGGAGTACCAAGCTGTCATACATTGCTGATTGCACTATAGAGGCCGAGTACCTGGCAGCTTCTGAAGCAGTCAAGGAGACCGTTTAGCTCAGGAACTTCCTGTTGGATCGAGATATAATACATTCAGTTCAATCGACTATTACATTTTATTGTGACAATAGCAGAGTGGTTGCAAACTTGAAGGAACCAGGAATCCATAAGAAAGAGAGACACATTGAGCGTAAGTATAACCTGGTACAAGAAATTATACAGAGAGGTGATATTGCTGTGACCAATATTTGCATCAGAAGACAACCTTGCAAATCCTTTACAAAGAGCTTATCGGCTAAGACTTTTGATAGTCATGTAGGGGGTATGAGAGTCAGATGTATGGCAGTATGATTTTAAGTATAAGTGAGAGATTGTCAGGGTTGGTATACTGAAAATCATATTTTTAGTATTTAATTTAATTTTAATAAAATTAATTTTTTATTTTATAAAATTTTTTATGAGTAATGTATGTGTATTATTTCTTAAATGTTATGCATAGATATTCGATATTCTGTATAGTATTTAATCTGGTGTATAAAGTACGGCTTACACACAGAAGATCAGATTTTAGGTTCTTACAAAATATAAGTTTTATATTCACAGTTTAGATTAAAATAGACATACAATTGGTACGATTGTGGCATAGAGTTTTAGTAAGTCTGTCTTAGCTACAGAAAACAGATAATAGCATCGTCTATTATTTTGACTCTTTGTGCTAGTACACTTTGTGTGTATTGAACGGGGTATTTGGGGTAATTACTTTTATACTGACTATATAAATTAATTCACACCCTAAGGTAATGAGTAGTGCTTATTCTCTTAATCTTGAAATAATTATTGATTTGTGTATATTTAATATTCGTTGTTTTGATTCATTAGAGGGTACGATCTCATATGAGTTTATATTCTCGGTGAGTTGGATTGCGATATTATTTATATGGTGAATATTAATTATTGACGGAATCCATGCCCCGAAAGATCGGGATTGACCTCTTTAAGAAAGCTTATAAGTTTTGACCGAGCCAAACCCTATAGGTGGATTTAATTATTCGATGGTCAAATAGGTTAGGCAGAAGGGTTTAAGGAATATTAAGATGCCGATTAAATTAAATTGTCAGCAATTAAATTTAATTGGTGGGTATTGAGAATCTTAACGTGGGGATAAATGATACGTATTTAATAACATGAGTTTAATGAAAAATGGTCTTGAGATTATGGGTCAGAGTACAATTATAGTTCTTTAGTGGTGTGAACTGTAATTTAAAATTTTATAAAAATTGCAGAAATCGCTGCTAGTTTTCCATAATTGCAGATACCACTATGAGATTTTCTTAATTGCGAAAACCGTTGATATGTGTCTGTGTTACACTGAAAGTTTTACTCATAATTACTTATCAGGTCCTTGTTGTAGCTCTATAAATATGCAGGTATGTTGAACCAGTTTCATAACTTGTCTTTTAAGACTAAAGTGTCCAGGTTCTGTTAGTACGAGTTCTAAATAGTTCATAACCCACACTACGTTTGGGAATTGCATAAGGGAATACAGTAGAAGATCTGACAGGAGTTTCAACTTGGATTCAAATCATAGTTGAAGATTCGACCAGTAAAAATGTATTCTTCTAAATTAACTTTGGATGTACGAATTTTATTTTGATCGTTCGTCATCAAAAGTTTTATCTGAAACCCGTTTTGGCGTTTGGTTGTCTAGTTATTTTTTAATTTCAGATAATCATTTGTAAAAATAAAGATCTTGACAGTCTTGTCTCAACAAGCTTTTCAGACCCGGGCTGCAAACCCCAATGTAGTTGTTCCGAATGACTAGGAGAATGGAATAGGAGATAATATTTGGGATGATAATGTAGGACCCGAGGGAGCCCAACCAGCAGTTGCACAGCCTGTTCGGCCGGGAATCCCAAAAAACCTAGCCACGAAGGAATTGACCTTGTCTGATAAGGTTGACAAATTAGAGAAAATTTTGAGGAAAGCTCGAGGATCGAGGATTATAAGTTGGATGTCGTGGGACTTTGTTTGTTCCTCGATGCTAAGCTTCTCAAGAAGTTCAAAATGCCCAACATAGAGAAATTTGATGGGACCGGGGATCTGAGGATCCATCTAAAGATGTATGTGGGAACCCTGTCGCCAATGGGGATCGGTGATCAATTGAAAGCTCAACTCTTCTAACAATCCTTATCAGGAGTTGCTCAGAAATTGTTTCTATCTTTGGATGCTATAAAGACAAGAACATAAGAGGACATTGCTATTGCATTTGTTAACTAGTATAACTACAACATCCAGCTCGATGTCACCACTCGAGAACTTGAGACTGCCTGCTAGGAGGCTAAAAAATCTTTCATTGAGTTTTTGACCCGATGGAGGGCTATGTCATCAAAAATGACAAACCGACCCACTTAAAAGGAGCAAGTGAGAATGGTAGTGAAGAATTTACAGTAACAGTTTTGCAAGTATTTGATCACACGGCCGTTGATGATGTTTGAGCAAGTTTTTTATGCTGGGATACAGATAGAAGATGCATTATATTCTGGGGGTATCGAGAAGGGAAAATTGAGTCAAAGAACGATTTAAAAGCCGTATGCCAGTAATTCAAACAATGCCACTAATGCCGTGAACTGAAGCTATGAAATGAACATACTGGATCCCAACCCGAATCAAGCTAGCCCATCTGTTCAGCCAGCTACCTAAAATTAACCCCGAAACAAAAAGAGAACTTTCACCCAACTCACTATACCTTTAATGTCCATCTTGAGCCGATTGATTGAGAGGGGTCTGCTAAAGCCTTTGGAGTCGATCCTGCCTCCAAACCCTTTCCCGCCCAGATATAATCCTACTCAGTACTGCGCCTTCCACCACGGGTACGATCATTTAACCAACAATTGCACGAGGCTCTGGCATGATATTCAAGACTTGATAGACAACAAGGTGATTCCTCCATCGACTACCGTTCAGAAACTGAATGTTGCCACCAACCCTCTGTCGAATCATGCAAACCAGCAAAATGTAAACGCTGTTGAAAGAGGGTCGGAAGGTTTTGATCCCATCAAATTTATAGTCTCCGCAACAGAACTGAAGCCCGTTGTAGATTTGCTATCTGGGCAGGAGGTGTTGTTGATTAACGACCTCATTCAGGATTTGATCGATGATGGTTTTGATAACTTCCTGGTCTTTATCGTCCATGAAGAAGAAGTTCCTTCCCATGTAAATGGTGATGACAAGGAGGAAGAAAAAATCAGGCATTTGTGGGAGGATCTAGCCCAGCTTGAGGCATTAGACAAGTTGGAGAAAGCGGGGATCGACATCAAATGGCATGTCCTGACTATTTCGAGCAACGATACATCCTGGCACTAAGGGGCAGCTTGGTATGGAGAAGCCAACCCGAGTTTTAGAACAGAAGAGACAGAGAAGATAGTATTAGAGATAGGAGAGTCCTCAAAGGAAAAAGAAGTTGGCAGTGAAAATAAGCAAGAAAAAGATCCACCAGTCGGTAAGAAAATTGAGGAGAAGAATTAAAAAGAGAAGAAAGAGAATTCACCCCACGTGAATTTGTTGAGAACCGCAGGTTTTGTGTTTGACCCTTCTGTATACATCGTTTCTCTCCATGAGCCCAAATCGAGAACACCTCTACCCGAGGAGCAAGTCTTATGCTCTCTCGAAGTAGAGTACCAAGAAGAGAACGACATGTGAGACTTAGAAGAGATAGAGCAAGAATTCATGAACATAGAATACGATAAAAGAGAGGATGTACCAGAATGGCACCCGATTGTTGAAGAACCATATGACCATGGAAGCCCATGGGAACCTTGGGGCCCTCTCTTACTATACAATTATGAAGATTCGTTTGATGGGATATCACTGCCACAACTCTTTAAATGAGAGACCGACATCGATGAATAATTTGATTGGTTTTTGCAAAATGCGATGAGAATTGAGGAAGATTTCTGGGGAGATGAAGGAGTCAATGGAGAGAAAGCTAGCGTAGACGATTTCTGGGCCTTTTGAGAGAAAGGATATTCGGTGGTCGAGATTTGAGAAGTGGCTGACCAGTTTGAAGGACTATGGGAACCCGAAGAGCAAATAGTGCATCTGACAAGAAGCTAGAGGCATTTTAAGCCCGCACAGGTAGAGAAAGAGCAACCAAGTAGGGGCATGGAAGAACCATAGAAGCAAATAGAGAAGTAGAATAATGAAGAAGAGGATGTAGTCTTGAAGCAACTTAAGAAGACATAAGCCAATGTGAGCATTTAGGGGTTACTTGTGGCATCCTATAAGCACTGGCAGGCCGTCTTGAATGGTTTGAACAACGTGGACATCCCGATCGACGTATCTCTCGATCAGTTGGTTGGAACGCTTATGCTCAAGAAGCAGACCAATGTTATCGCCTTCAGTAACAAAGACTTTCCATTCGAGAGACCGTCTCACAACAAACCATTTCACTTAACCGTCCAGTGTTTGGGAAAATAGGTGCCGATCATCTTGGTTGACAACGGTTCAACTCTCAATGTATACTCACTACGAATTGCTTACTATTTGGGACTGAAGATGCAAAACTTCAAACTAACGGCGCAAGGAGTATGTGCTTACGACAACACAAGAAGAGACGTGTTGGGATTGGTGACCTTCGTTGTAATAGTAACGGCATTAGAAAGTGAGGAGAAATTTCATGTTTTCGATGTGCCAGCCTCGTTTAAATCTTTTGTTGGGAAGACCATGGCTACATGATCCGATAATTAGAGCAGTTCCGTTAACCATGCACCAAAAGGTGAAGCTAATTAGGGAAGGAGTAACTGTCACTATTTCGGGCAAAACTAGCTTGCCAATCCCGATCAGTGGCACTATCCCGCTACTCAAGATTCGGCATGGGGAAGAGGACCTCCTTCTAAATGGGTTCAACTTTGATGAGACTAAAGCTATCCAAGTTCTGATGAACGTGGAGGAAAACTATGTGAACTTGAAGGTTGTTGCAATAATGAAGGCAATGTCCTAGTTTACAGGGATGAGACTGATCTAATAGCCAATCCCCGTGCATCACAATTTCCATGGGCATGGACTAGGGTATGGGTCAGAGACGGAAGAAGAAAAGATAGGAAAATACGGATCGATGTTGAATGATCGCTTTGTTAATGAAGGGGATGATTTCCCTTACTGTGGGTATCCCGAACCATGGATAGAGGAGAAGACCAACCAAAAGTTGCCTTGGCAGAAGATCTTTTTTGGCAATTAGTTGTTTGATGGTGAGGAAGAAGTAAAAAATATGATAGATGGGATTCACTGAGAAAGTGCCGACAGACTAGCTGGTTCATTGCGAGGAAGGAGATCTGAGTTCTTTCTTTAATGAAGAGATGGCTTGAGTACATATAGGCAATGATGAAAATAAGGACATGCTGATGATAGAAGCTGACGCGTCTGTGAATTACACTGCACTTATTATGGATGCTGTTAAAATGAAAAAGATTAAGTCTTTTGAGTCTTTTCTTATGCATGATGTAACAAGTGAGTTAGAGTTTGAGTCTGTCGAAATTGTTTTCATTGAGTCTGCGAACAATATTTGTAACAACGAGTCCACCAGGAATGTGTCTGTTGGCATCCCGAGCCCCTTTTGTCTTGAGTCATAGGTTGTAACCCATCTTGATATCAATGAAATAAAACTGGAATTTGATTACTTTGTGATGTCTCAAATATTTTGTCTTGATTTCGAAGATTTTAATGAATTTGAGGAGGATATCCCCTAAGAATTAAAACTTGTAATCGAAAAAGAAGAAGAAGAAATGCGAGCTAAATCTGTAATTGAAGAAACTATTTTAATAAATCTTAATAATGGAAAAGATCTACAAAGGGTTCAGGTTGGTTATACGTTGTTTTTAGAGAAACGTGAACAATTAATCTTTTTATTAAAAGAATTTAAAGATATCTTTGCGTGATCCTACGAGAATATGCCCGGTATAGACCTTGACATTGTACAACACCAAATCCCCTTTTACCCCATTGCCAAACTCGTCAAGCAAAAGCTCAGAAGGATCAAGCTAGATTAGGCACTCAAGATCAAGGAGGAGGTTACTAAATAGATAGATGCTGAATTTCTCATGGTTATGAAGTATCCGAAATGGGTTGCCAGCATTGTCCCAGTACCAAAGAAAGATGGAAGGATCCGAGTGTGTGTCGACTTTAGAGATCTCAATAGGGTTACTCCTATGGACGACTTCCCTTTCCCCACATAGACGTATTGCTAGACAACACTGCCAATAATGCGCTCTTATCTTTCATGGATGGATTTTTAGGATACAATCAGATTTTGATGGAGCCAAAAAACTAGGAGAATACTACCTTCACGATACCTTGGGGCACCTATTGTTTTAGGGTTATGCCGTTCGGATTAAAAAACGCGGGGAGCAATCTACGAAAGGGCAACAACCACGTTACTGCATAACATGATACACAAGGAAGTATAGGTATATGTAGATGACATGATCGTGAAGTCTAAAACCTAAGAAGAGCACATCGTTGCACTAAGGAAGTTCTTCGAGCGGATCAAAAAGTGAAGAATGCGTTTGAACACACAGAAGTGTGGTTTTAGAGTTACAGCGAGGAAGATGCTCGGATTTATGATCACACAATGAGGCATAGAGGTGGACCCATCCAAGATCAAAGCTATCTTCAAAATGCCTTCTCCAATGACAGAGAAGGACATAAGGTGTTTCTTATGAAAGATTCAGTTCATCAGCCGATTTATCGCCAAACAGACCACTACCTGTGAACTTCTATTCTGGATTTTAAAGAAAGGGGCTAAGTTTTCATGGGATTAGCAATGTCAAGATGCGTTTGATGCCATACGAAACTTTCTGTAACATCCTCCAGTTTTGTCGCCACTAGAACCCGATAATCTTATGATACTCTTACTATCAGTGACTGATTCAGTAATAGGATGTATGCTTGCACAAGAAGACAAAGTCAAGGTAGAAAGGGTTGTCTATTACTTGAGTAAGAAGATGACCGAATGCGAACATCGATATATGCCTTTGAAAAAGACTTATTGGGCGCTAGTCTGGGTATCTAGGAAGTTACGCCATTACATGCTAGCATACCGAGTTATTCTAATCTTACGGATGGAGCTGCTCAAATACCTCTTCGAGTAGCCAGCACTGACAGGAAAGTTGGCTCGTTGGTTGCTATACTAGCTGAATTCGCTAACACCTTGGATACTTTGGCATCAGTGATAGACATACCGCCCGGGATAAGGATGAGACCTTTGGAGATTCAACAAAAGGACACACCCGCAATCAGCAACATCGCCGCTACCCAAGAAGCTAATGACAGGCTACCACGGTATCACGACATTTGAAATTTCATTTAGAAGGGAGGGTATCCTAACCGAGCCAATAAAAAGGATCAAAGAGCTATCAGAAGACTTACCTCACAATTTCTAATATGTGGAGGGAGACTATACAAAAGGGGATATCTAGGAGTCAATAAACTTTGTATTGATACAGAGCAAGGGCACGAGTTAATGAGAGAAGTTCATAAAGGAGTTTGTGGACCTCACATGAGTGGGATGATGCTGGCTAAGAAGATGTTGCGCCATGGGTATTTCTGGATGACAATGGAAATGGATTGCCATCAGTTCGTCTGGAGATGCCGAAAATGCCAAATCCATGCAAACCTTATGCATGTACCGCCATCTCAGCTTTATAACATGACCGTGCCATGGCCATTCTCGGTTTGAAGAATCGACGTGATAGGGAAGGTTACACCAAAGGCATCAAATGAGCACGAGTTTATTCTCATAACAATTTATTACTTCACGAAGTGGGTCGAAGCTGCCTCTTACTCAGTCCTGAATGCCTCCCAAGTAGCCAGATTCATCAAGAAAAATCTCATTTGTCAGTATGGAGTCCCACATGAGATTATTTCTAACAATGGTTTCCACTTTCAAGGAGAAGTTTTAGACCTTTTGGAGGAGTATCGAATTGTCAGTCACAAATCTTCTCCATACAGATCACAAACTAATGGAGCCGTGGAAGCTACAAATAAGAATGTGAAGAAGATCCTATAGAAAACGATAGAGGGAAGTAAGGATTGGCCGAAAAAGTTTCCATTTGTGCTTTAGGGGTACCGAACATCAATTAGAACTTCTACTGGGGCAATGCCGTATGCTTTAGTTTATGGAGTGGAGGCAATTCTACCTACAAAAGTGAAAATCCTGTCTGTAAGAAGAATGGCCAAAAGTAATGTTCCCGAGTCAAAATGGTAGAGGGACAGATTTGAAGAGTTACTCCTATTTGATGAAAGGAGACTTAGAGCCCTATTTCATGTTCAAGGATATCATAGAAGGATAGCTCGAGCATTTAACAAGAAGGTCAAGTCCCAAAACTTGAAGGAGGGCAACTTAATCCTTAAAGAGATCAGAGCTCCAATCTTTGATCCAAAGGGCAAGTTCAAACCTAATTGGGCCGGGCCCTATCTCATCAAGACCCTAATGTCAAAAGGCACTGCCATCCTTATGGATCTGGACGGAAATGCTTTCTATACACCCATGAACTCAGACCAGCTCAAGAAGTTCTACCCCTGAGGGAAAGCCCGCAAAAGGAGAGCGCCAATACTCTGGTGTAACCCGAGCCTTGAACTACATTATAGCCTAATTCCCCTTTCTTCGGGATATGTATGCAGCTTTTTTCAAAAGTTCGGCCCAAACTTTTGTTTGAAATTCTCCCTTTATAAACCATGTTTCAAGTAGTAGGATCAATGTAAAAGCTTGTTTTAAGTTTTTTTAATAAAATGGTTATATTACAAGAACAAGAATCTAAAGAAAAGTCACTATAAACCAGAAGTAGAGAAACTTTCATTAATGAGTTTTACCAATATAGTTTTCAAAAGAAAGAGAGACTTGAAAGTCCTCATCTTAAGAAACTAAAAAGGAAAAACAAGCAAGATATCGAGACATAGCAAATTAAAATTAAGTCCTTCTTCTCTTTGCATCTCCTCTCTGTCCTACCCCGCGCTCTATCTCTGCTTGCAGCCAAGCTTGTAACTCTCAAAAAGCCCACTGTCAAAATCCCTGCCAACTGGTGCCCTCAGTCAAGAAGACCAGGCTCGCTGGTATTGAACCAAGAAAGGGGCCCAATGAGGAGAATTGTATAGATGAGTCGCAACAGTCTCGGGACGGATCTGGGTATGCCTGAACTGACGAATGATGTGATAAGGATGATAGAAAGTGGCCACCATCAAGCCGACCAACAGAACCTCCACAGTCGCAATAGTCATGGAAGATATCTTCAGCCAGGCGCTTAGCCAAAAGATGTCATCCCCGGTCAAAGAACTCAGGTAATCCTGCCAAGCAGCCTCGGTGGAGCATAGACGATAAACCTAACGATGAGTGAAGGATTTCATATTGTAACTGTCAGACACGGGCTTCTCTAGCAGATTCACCTTCTCCATTAGCCAAATCTGAGAGAAATACAAGAAAGGAGAGCTGAGCAAAAAAATCTGAGAGAATAACAAAAAAGGAGAGCTGAGCAAAAAAATCTAAAAAAATGATGAAAAAGGACAGCTTAGTGAAAAAACTTAAGAGAAATACAGAAAAAAGAGAGTTGAGAGACTACCAGCAGTAGGAGAGCATTGCCGGCGAAGTAAGGGGCACCCTCAGTATGGACTGCATCAAGCCCAATGAGCGTCTCGATAACAACTAATGGGATAGGATCCTAACCCTCGTGGATCTGATGAGTCATATCTACTAAGGAAGAGTTAGCCCTCCCGTCCGAAGGTCCCAAGAGGAAACGAGCCAAAAGACAGATACAAAGAGCATACCGGCACTAAAGCTAAAAAGAGAAGTCTCCAAGAGATCCCTGAGGCCCGAAGTGGTCTATGATCCGTGCCACATTGAGAAACCCATCATGGGTAAAGAGAGAAGCCTCACGCTTGAAATAGCCACAAAGTTGCATCAACCTGTCCCTAGGACTCGAAAAAGGCGTAAGGACTATAACCTCTTCTCGGCCTGAAATCTCTAGAATGGCAAAAAATTCTTCCACTATTGGACATAGCTCCTCAACACCGAAATGAAATACACGTACCTCGGGGTCCCATAGCTAGGTTGCTCCTCGTAGAAGATTCCAATTGGCCCTCATGGTTCATAAGGAGAATAGCGCATCTAGGCTAAAGTTGAGGAAGTTTTTGCGCTAAACTGGAGAAAAGTCGCTCATCCAACCCAACAGAGAGTTGTCGTAAGAGTGGGTTATGAAGAATGCAAAGAAAGTGCAAGATATCCAAAATTGTGGGGTCTGAAACAGTAGCACCTTTTTATAGAATAAGAAATGGAGGAATCACAGAATCTGCTCAAAAGTTTCATGCTAAAAGGTTTTCTCATGGCCGCCATCTTTTCCCCATGGCTGTCACATTCATCTTTCACGTCTGCTATGTTTCCTCCTCAAATCCTACGATCGTGATGCTCAAAAGCTCAGGTCGCGAACTTTCCTCCATGAAAGCTCAGGCCGCAATATTTAAAATCCACGGCTGTGAGTTCAAGACTCACAGCCGCGACCTTTTTTATGCAAAAAATTTGACAACCCTTCCCCATTTTGTCAATGTGCCCAAATCGTTGTTGATGACTTATAAACAACTCACAACAAGGAAAACAGGTTTATATAGGAAGATCACAACTTACGAATCATACATCATGCATAATCAAAGTTTAAGCATTCAAGAGTAATTTTCATGTCATAAGAAAGTCTAAACATCCATGATAATCAAAAGCGTAAACCAAAAGGCACGAAGGCCCAACCCATCATAAGTAAAGAAATGTGTGTATGTGTGTCGTGGCACACAAGCCAAAAGAAGAACCCAAGGCACGAAGGCCCTAACCATAGTATCTGCGCAGTGTGTTGAAGACAGTGTATCAATACGGACTAGCGTATATCTGTGTAGTGTGTCATAAGCAGTATTCCAGAACATTGAATCAGAGCAGTATGTTAGTGTGATCATGACAGAGTATCATAGAGTATCAAATGGGCACGCAGGCCTAATAAAGAGTAGGCGCGCATGACTCTAGGACAAAAAATAAGAAGAATGAAATCCCTAGAGTAAGGTAGATCAGATATGTCACTCCTGCCGGGTTCTCTTCCTTCGGACCACGTAGCAATCCTGAGATGACTCCCTCGATGATGATCCTGTTGACCACGTCCCCTCATCTGTGTCAGTGCTAGTCTGCGCCACGCTGGAAGTCCCGGCTCTAGAAGAAGTAGCAACACTAGAATCAACAGCAGTAGAAGTGGAAGAAAAAGTCCGCACTGGTGGTGCGACTGGAGCAGCAGGTGCCATATGACCGCTACGAGTCCTCGGTCCTCTGCGACATCCACGCTGAAAGAAGAAAATGGCCACATCAGTTAAAGTAGATAAATATGAGTAAGAAAGGAAATATGCAAAAATATAAATGTGAGCAAGGAGAGACTGAGTACCGCAGCAGGGCTACCCCGGGGAGCAGGAGGCTTCGCACTCTGAGCTCAAAAAGTAGCATCCTAGTGGCGAACCAGGACCCTCATCCAAAATATAAGGTGAAGGCTCTGGTCACACCACTCTTGAGGCATTTGTCAAAAAAAAGGATCATGTTAGTACAGTCAGATATGAGGATCAGTACAAGTCAGGAATGAAAGGCAACATAAGAATGCATGAAGAGCAATATGGAAAGGGAGTAAGGGAAGAGAGATGTACCTGCTCCACGCTGAGAGGAAGGAGTATCTCTTGGGCATTCGGCTCGAGGATATGGATTTGATGAAGGTCCCCGTCCATGTATGTGTGTACTATCCATAGAAGCTCAGGATGAACGGGACCTACGGCATTAGGAAGAGGACCCCCGCACGGCGGCACAGGCACCCATAGCAAGCATGAGCCTCTCTTAGGTAAAGACCGTGTAGTCACAATCCTCACCCTCGATCAGCGTAGCATCATCAATGCCTACCATGGTGCGGCTAATCTTAGTCGTGCAGAGGGTGTCGGTCTGATGTATCCCGATCGGAGGCATCCTCGGGATACGAAAGTGATCATACCCCAAAGACTGCCAAACCACGCACTCACCAAGGTACCACTCTCTACAGAATGGCCCCTTAAGCAAGACACAGGTCTGGGTAACCTCATGGCTCCGCATCAAATCGACACCAGCTTGCTCCTCCATGCTGATCCATATGTCCTAGCGGACTTGAAGATCAAAGAAGCATGTCAATAAGAAGAGTATGTATAAGGAATGAATAGGAGCAGTAAATGACATACCCAGTCTGGAGTGAGAGTATCTAGGAAAAGGCGGTCGTCATCAATATCCTTCCTGCCAGGCTTGGAGCCCCGATAGTGTTTGGCCCATCGAGCTGCCCAGGGGATAATCAGTGGATCGTCATGGGAGTTTACTGGCTGGCGCATGCCGAGGAACTCATAAGCCCAGAACTGTAGAAAATCAAGAAAGGCATCAGTACAGTTGAATCATATATGAAAATATGGAGTTGAAAAGAGAAACAAAAGTAGAGAGAGCAGTTGTACCTCCCAGATGCGCCAGTACCCAACCACGCTCAGATCATCAGTCTAGGTAGCCGCACTCATGTATCCGTATAAAGTGGCCAATACAGCTCCTCCCTAGTTGTAAGAGTCGATTTGATCCACCACCAGCATCGCAGCGAGATAATGTAAGTGTACCCTATTCTCTAAGTTCAGGAATAAGGCTATCCCAAACATGTAGAGAAAGAATGCACGAGCTACCCACTCGAAGTGGTGGGCCTCGCTACAGACGAAGTGGCGAAATGTCCTCTTTAGCCACGTTTAGAGAATGCTCCCCTTATCGATGGAAGGGGGCACGTGATCGAGAAGTGCATAGGAGCTGTTGAGCTCCGATAGATGTTGGGATCATAAGGGATCGAGTGGCCGTCCACCCGAGTCCCTGTAATGAGAGTAAAATCAAGTGGGGTAAGAGTCACCTCGAATATGGGATGATGAAAAGAGTTAATGGTGTCCCACCATCTCTCGACCAGGGTAGTGAGTGTGAATCTATCATTGCTGGTGCCCTCTAGCGCTCTAATGAACCCTCCAAAATTGGCTTCATCAACTATTTCTCGGTAGTTGGGAGGCAGGCATGTGTACTACTAAAGGACATCAGAAGAATCGCCAAATCCTCAGATGCGCAGTCTCGCCTGAAATGAAAATAAAACAAATCAGTAAACAACATAACAACAACAAAAATAGATCGATGAACAAATACAATAATAGGAGCAATAATGAAATCAATGATAAACAGGAATGACAACAGGAACAACGATGAAATATACAAAAGAACTGATGACAATCAAAGCAATGTAAAAATAATTCTCAAAACCAACCTACGCAACCTAGACCCTGTCCCGTTTTCAAAACAAAAGTGGAGTTTTGACACTTCTAATCAAAATCTGAAATTGGGTTTTCATCCCCAAAAGACGAAACTTGGAGTAATTTTTAGTGTCACAATCCTATGTTAAAATAAATTCATTTCATTTAAATTCAAAAGTCCCGCCCCCGCTTCAAAGCCAACGAAAAACTCAGTCCAAACATCAAGGTCTCTACTTCAAATTCAACATAAATCTGACTTCACTCCAAACACAACCCTAGGGCAATTCCATTTTTAACTCAATTTCAAAATTCAACCCAAATCAGTCAACAAAATGGTGCAAAACGTGATCTTAGAACTCAATCCCATTTTTTCTTACCCTGACACAAAACTGAAACGAACTAACTCGATTCTAATTCAAAACGTTCAAGATTGAATCAATTTTTAGTCTCTTCTTTCTTAACCTAGCCCCTAACTTGTTTCAAACCCACCCTCAATTTTGAAAACTCAAAACAATTTGACCACATCACTGACGACCCAATCAATTTTGTTTTATTTCAAAAATTGACATGAGTTCTAAATTCAAAGTTCAAACTTCAAATTCAACCCATTAATCCCATTTTTTTGAATCAACCTAGTCTCGCTTTAAACACAATCTAAACCCACATTCTAAATTTTCAAGATTCCGTTCAAACCAACGTTTGCTTATATTCAGTTCAATCAAATTCAGAGTCCACAAATCGAGCCCAACCTAAATTCAAGATTTGAATTCACCCCACAACTTATTTTCCTACGAGTCTAAGTTTGTCTTAACCGAGTTTCCAAGTTGATTCATAGGTTCAATCCAAAGGTTCATTTTATCTAAATTCAGAAGTCTGGTTTTTTCTTAAGTCTAAAGCAAAGGTCCATCCATCCAAGTTAAGGTATAAACTTAGGTAAGTCCAACGTCTCCAATCAAACCCAACTCCAACGTAATTCCAATCCCGAACTCTGATACATTTCAAGTCAATCAAAAAATCCATTTCAACTTAAAAATATCAATATTCAAACTCAAGTGCAAATTTTAAAGATAAATTCTAGCGCATGAAATATCAAACAAAATGATCAAACGTTCAAGATAAGTTTTCAATCGATGGAATAATGAAAAGAATTCAAATATCAGCTTACCTCAAGGTTTCGGACCGAGAGGTGGTCATCACGGCGTCGTAGGAGGACCTCTCGCCCGGCCATCACGTTGGGAATGATGAATCTCTTCATAGCAGACTTCTGTAGACGGTGAACCGCCAGATGGTATGTCACAGGGTCGAACAACTCCGGTGTCTCAGGCACCCCTTCAACCTCCAGTGCCTACTCCTCAGCCGTGCCACCTTGCGCACCACCACCTTCACCACTGCTGTCTCCACCATTGCCTCCGCCTCCTTCTTTGCCATTAGCTCCAACACACCATTAACACCACCGGCTTCAACGCCGTCACTACCTCTGCTACCACTAACCGCGCCACTCATGCCTTCACTGGTGAACCCAAAGCCAAACTCGCCTCCAACCAAGGCCGAGAAAACCACCGAGACCAAGGATAAACATTCTACCGAGATGCGAGAGAGAGAGAGAGAGAGAGAGGGATTCGAGTGAAAAAGGTCAGAGAGATGAGAGAAACGAGAGAGGAGAGAAGTTTAAAGCTTCGTGTGAATGAGAAATTCAAACTGTCACAGACTTATATTCTGTTATCGACCTCGCGGCCGTGAGGTTCGAGTTCTTTAAAACTCACGGCCGTAATAACTTGACCCATGTCGCAACTTTGCTTTGCCACGTCCGCAACATTTATTCAAGTGTTTCTCATGGTCGTGACCTTAATATTCAAGCTGCCACATCCCTATGGCACAATAGTGCATATCGCCACTTCCAAAAGTAACGGCCGCCATGTTTTTATGCCCCCACCTTTATGGACCTTTGAGCTACCCTCGTGTTGGTCTTAAATGTATCAAAGACTCTTTTAACCTTTCTTCATATTCTAAATGGCCCTTTGAAAACCCTGGTCCTTGTCACGACCTAAAACTGATAGGTTTACCCTATTGGTCCTTGTCACGACCTAAAACTGGAAGGTTTACCTCCTCCGGTCCTTGTCATGACCTAAAACTAATAGGTTTACCCTACCGGTCCTTGTCACAACCTAAAATTGGATGGTTTACCTCCTTCGATCCTTGTCAGGGCCTAAAATTGGTAGGCCTAAAGCCTTAATCCCTATCATGACCTAAAACTGGTAGGTTTATATCCTCTATCCTTGTCACAACCTAAAACTAATAGGTTTGCCCATTCGATCCTCCTCATGACCTTACATTGACCCATCGATCCTCATCATGACCTAAAACTGCCATTAGCATCTTCGGTCCTCCTCATGACCTTAAACTGACTTACCGATCCCCGCATGATCTTAAAATGCCCTTTTACCTGTTCGGTCCTCCTCACGACCTTAAATTAACTCACCAGTTCTCGCATGACCTAAATATTGCCCTTATAAGAATTCGGTCTTCCTCACGACCTTAAACGGACCATTTAGTCATTCTCATGACCTAAAACTAACCTTATTTGGTCCTCCTCATGACCTTAAAATGACTCATCGGTCCTCCTCATGACCTTAAACTAACTCATTGATCCTTTCACAACCTAAAACTAATTTCTGATTCTTCGGTCAGTGTTATGACCTTAAACTTTCTTGCAATGCACCTGTTTGCATCATACTGTACCTACCATGCATGATGATTAGCCTGTTCGTATCATATGCATTGCCCCACGAACTACGATCGATCTGATCCTTTGCAATAGGGGTACGTAGGTAGCTCGATGGAAATTCCGATTCGATCACACTTTTCTACATGTTTTGTTTATGCTTAAGATTGGTGACTTGGCCAATAGATTTGACTATGAAACTTTGACATTTACTTGCACCACGAATTGTTGCAAGCTCCGTAAAAAAGGAGAAACTTTAGACACCCCAATTGACCAAGTCGAATCTTGGGCACCCATCTTAAATGTGTTCCAATGACGAAAGTATGAGAATCATGCTCAAAGATACTCCCAAGCAAGCAAAATCATGAATATGGCTCAAAACCCAAGAAAACCACCAAGCAACATCCAGGTTGTGACTTTTATGTCATAACTATGACCTTTTTACAAACCCTAAACCAATCCATGATTTCCTTTGTCACGACCGCATCTTTTTATCCTAGCCTCGACTTTTGAAAGTCGCAGTTGTCCTTTTCATCACTACAAAGGTAGCGGCCGTCACTATTACCCCATTTTGGACAGATGGCAGCATCCCAGAGGGGATCTGTGTTGCTCACCTTGCTTATAAATAAGCGATGTTTTCAAGTAAAACAAGAAGAGTGAAAGACCTGAATACCAAAACTCTACCCAAATACTCCCCCACCCGATATTCTCCTATCCATTCCATACTTCCCGAGCCTTATTCGTGTTCTTGCTTGCATTAGAGGGGTCATTGAAGCTCGTATTGGCTTGGAGATAGTTCATTCTCACCCCCGAGGGGCCATTCGAGGTGGACATTCACACGAGGTAACCTTAGGTACCACGACTCTTCTATAAAACTTCATTTTCCTCCCCCTAAGGTGTTGTGGATAGGGTTTCTATTGTTTTGTTGTCTATTTACCATTTATTTCAATGTAAGCATTTGTTCCCTTAAGTCTTCATCATAAACAGTGTATTCATAGCTCTCTGTTTCATATATTTACAGTCGTTTCTATTTTGTTTCGACGCTTACGAGCATACTAAGCACTTCAAAAACTTTTTGAGTTTCTAAAACATGACAGTCGGGATCTTCTAATGTCACGGCCGCTTGTTTTGTTAAGCTTATGGTCACGACCGTGTGTTTCTTATCGATAAAATTTTTCCTTCTTTACTCATAGCTGCGACATTCTATTGTCATGGCCGTAATTATTATTTCAAGGCTAAAAGCACAAAAACCTTTTTTAAAACTCTCTAATATTCATTTATTTCGAGATTTTCTCACATTTTATTATCTTGTTTAGCATTCTCTCTTTTATGTACTTTAGTTTTTTTTCTTGTTGGGTTAATGAATGGTAGGTCTAGCCTAGATCAAGTAGGCTGTGGTCTCCATTCTATACACCTCTATTTCTGCATCTTCTATGGTTATAAAATCATGACGGTCGTGACCTTTCAATGCCACGGCCGGGTGTTTTGTAAACCTCACAGTAACGGCCGCCAGTTAGTTTATAATGGCCGCATGTTTTATCTCCATATTTGTCACAGTGGACATATCTTCTTTTGCTACAGCCGTGAGGTTTTATGAGCCAGTGACATAAAAAGTATATTTATGTACACTGTCATTCATTTTCACTATTTTATATGTTTTATTTCGAGTTATTTTTTGCATATAGGATGAAGCATGGTAGATTTAACCCAAAACAAATGGGTTATGGTCTATGTCCTATATATCCTATCCATTTGAGCATATTTTTGGCCATGTGCACTATTTATACCATGTTTGGACCCCTTAAAACCATGGTTGCGACATTTATATGACACGACCATCATTATGTTTCTTGTAGTATCCCTATATATGTTATAACCGCCCATTTTGTGACTTCGTTTGTCACGGCCGCAACATTGGTTGCCACAGCCGCGAGTTTTTATGTATGTCCAGTAACTTAAAATAGTGCTTGAGTCTTCTCTATTTATTTTATATAGATTGTTTGCAGCATATTAGAGGCAAACACATTATTGCAAAACCCTTAGGTCCCCAATTGTTCATTTTATCTCTTATTCGCATGTTCGTCGCTTTGCTTTGCTCAAATGATACGTGTGGCATATCTAGAATTGACAACCAAGTTGCATGACCCTAGGAATCATAGTTAGGATTTTGTTTGAACTCTATTTAACCTCCGTTTTATACATGTTACCTTTAAAAAATTTACAACAAAAATCAATATTAACAAAGTAGAGGCCAACCTCATGGTTGGACGAAAATGGTGCCTAACATCTTCCCTTTTTGTACCTTAGCCTCCGAGCCTTCTTTTTTTCTGGTTACATTTTTTAATAAGACCTGTAGCCTTCTTTTTGTTTTTCTTGATTTTTCTCACAAATCGAGTTGTGAATCCATTTTTCTAGAAAAGATGCTCAGATATCTTGAATTTTCTTATTTTGAAAAAGAAAAAATATTTTTATAAAAATAATAGATATCTGATGTATCCCGCAAGACCAAAAACGCTTGTAGTTCCCATAACCTAAAATTTATAAAATCGTTAACCAATTTTATTATTACGTTCATTAATTCAAAAACTGCCAATTTTGCAAAGATTAACCCACAACCAAACCCTAACATCTCAATTTTCAATTTTAATTATATCCAACAACAATAATGAGTTAAAATCATCTTAAATCATTCACAACATTCAAGATTTGTCATGATTTATCATCAAACCCTAGCCTAAGGTTTCAAAAACATATTTTTCATGCTTTTATGTATATATTTTTAAATATACAACTCATATCATATAAATAATCAACAATAGTCGTAGATCCTATCTCTTAGATGCACAAAACACAAGATTCTAACTATAAAAAGCTTCAAACTATTGAAGGAAAAACTGCTAATATCATTATTTTTGTAAATAATTTTCGATAAAAAATTAACTGGACGAGCAATCGCCGAAACGGGCTCCAGATAAAATTTTTGGCGTCGAACGATCAAAATTAAAACCCGTGTAGCCACAGTTAATTTAGAACAATACCTTTTACCAGCCAATTCTTCAACTACGATTTTGATTCTAAATTGAAGCTCTCGTCAGACTTTCTACTGTATTCCCTTATGCGATTCCTGAATATAGTGTGGGTTACAATCTATCGAGAACTCGTACTGGTATAACCTGGACAACTTTACTCTTAAAGACAAGTTATGAATATGGTTCAGCCTATCCACATATTTATAGAGTTACAGTAGGGACCTGTAGAGTAATTATGAATCAGACTTTTAGTGTGACAGATACTCATCCAGCGATTTTTGCAATTAAGCAAACTTCACAGCGATTTCTGTAATTATGAAAATCTTGTAGCAATTTTTACAATTTTCATAAAATACTAAATTACAATTCATACCACTAAAGAGCTATAATTACACTCTGACCCATAATCACAAAACCATCTAGCATTGACCTCCTGTCATTAAACATTTAACTCATCTCCCCACGTTAAAATTTTTGATACTCGGCAATTAAATTTAATTATTGCCAATTTAATTTAATCGGTATCTTGAAATTTCTTATGTCCTTCCGCTAAATTTATTTTACTGCCAAATAATTAAATCTACCTACAGAATTTGGCTCGGTTAAAACTTATAAGCTTATTTAATGTGGTATCATCAATCCCGACCATTCAAGATGTAGATTCCATCAATAATTAATATTCACCATATAAATAATACGGTTATCCAACTCACCGGGAATATAAACTCATATAAGATCGCACTCTCTAATGAATCAAAATAACGAATATTAAATATACGCAAATCAATAATTATTTCAGGATTAAGAGCATAAGTACTGTTCATAGTAACCTTAGGGTATGAATTAATTTATAAAGTTAGTATAAAATTAATTATCCCAATGTGTCTCGTTCAATACACACAAAGTGTACTAACACAGAGAGTCGAAATAATATATGACGCTATTATATGTTCCCCATAACCAAGACAGGTCTACTAAAACTCTGTGCTATAGTCATACCGATGGTATGTCTATTTCTATATAAACTGTGAGCATAAAACTTATATATTGCAAGAAGCTAAAATCTGATTTTCTGTGTGTAAACTGTACTCTACACACCAGATTAAATACTGTACAAAATATTGGACATTCATGAATAACATTAAATAAATAATATACATACATTGCTCATAAAGATTTTTATAAAATAAAAAATTAATTTTATTAAAATAAAATTAAATACTAAAAACATGATTTTCAGTATACCAACCCTAACAATCTCTCACTTATACTCAAAATCATGCTGCCATACATCTGACTCTCATGCCCTCTATAAGACTATCAAAAGTTTTAACCGGCAAGCTCTTTGTAAAAGGATCTGCAAAGTTGTCTCCTAATGAATCTTGGTCACAGCAACACCACCTCTCTGTACAATTTCTCGTATCAGGTGATACTTACGCTTAATGTGCTTCCCTTTCTTGTGGATCCTTGGTTCCTTCGAGTTTGCAACCGTTCCGCTATTATCATAGTAAAGTGTAATAGCTGATTGAACCAAATGTACCACATTTAGATATAACAAGAAGTTTTTTAGCCTAACAGCCTCCTTGGTTGCTTCAGAAGCTTCCACGTCCTCGGCCTCATGGTGGAATCAGCAATGCAGGACTGCTTGATACTATTCCAATTTATAGTTTCACCTCCTAAGGTAAACACATATCTTGAGCTGACTTATGAGAATTCTTGTCAGACTGAAAATCTGAGTCTTGTACCCCAAAGGTACTAGACTGTCTACCTGATAAACCAACATATATTCCTTAGCCCCTTTTAGATACTTGATTATATTTCTTATCGCAGTCCAATGCTTCTACCCTGAGTTAGACTGATATCTGTAAACCATGCCAACGACAAAACAGATGTCAGGTCTAGTGCAAAGCATAGCATACATGAGGCTTTCTACTGTCAAAGCATAAGAAACTGCCTTCATTTTCTCTATCTCATTAGGTGTTTTAGGATACTGATACTTGGATGGAGTGATTCCATGTCTGAAAGGGAGAAACCCTTTTTTGGAATCTTACATTCTAAAATGAGCAAGGATATCATCTATATACTTTACTTGTGATAAGCCAAACATCCATTATTTTCGATCTCGCATGAGCTTGATCCCTAGGATGTGACTGGCTTTTTTTCAAATCATTTATATCGAACTGCCTAGATAACCATACTTTAACCGTAGATAATGCCCCCACATCATTTTTTATGAGCAAGATATCGTCTACATAAAGTACTAGCAAGATCGCAACGCTTCCGTCAAGCTTCTTGTATATACATTTTCATGGCTTGATCAAACTTAGTATTCCAATACCTCAATATTGCTTAAATCTATAAATAGATCTCTAAAGGTTACACAACATGTGCTTTTGGCCTTTTACAATGAATCCGTCTAGTTGTATCATATAGATACACTCGTCAAGACTTTCGCTAAGAAAAGCTGTCTCGACATCCATATGCCAGATTTTGTAATCAAAATGAGCGGCAATGGATAAGAGAATCCAAATAGAGTTAAGCATGACTACTAGTGAAATGGTTTCCTCATAATCGATCCCTTTTTTCTGAGTGAACCCTTTTGCAACAAGCCTAACTTTGAAGATTTCAACCTTCCCTCTTGCTCCTCGCTTTCTCTTATAGATCTATTTGCATTCAATAGATTTTATCCCTTCTGGTGGTTCTACAAATTTTCAGACCTGATTGGAATACATAGATTTCATCTTAAAATTCATAGTCATTTACCAAAAGATCTGCATCTTTATCCTAAAGTGTTTCATTGTACTTGCAGGGTTCGGTATCCAGTTCTATCAGGGTCCTGTCAAAAGACTCTCCCAAAAACATATACCGATCAGGTTGATGAACAATCCTCCCATTACGACGAGGCACTACCTGTGTCTGTGTACTAGCAATAACACACTGTGCAGAATCTGAATCCTGTGCAGCAGCACCCTATTCATAATTTGCACTTGTCCTGATAATCCTCCCATTACAACAAGATAATGGGATATCAGTGACTTGTGGTTCCTCTTCCTTTCTACTGATATTTTCTCTCATTTCTTCTAGAATAATATTGCTTTTGGGCCTGTGCTTCATAATATAATCATCTTTCAAGAATCGGGCATTGGTGCTAATAATGACCTTCTAATCCTCAAAATTATAAAATAGACCACCCACCATTCCTTTGGAATACCCCACAAAGAAACAAACTTTTGTCCTCGGTTCTAATTTACCCGCGTTCCCTTTCAGTACATATACTTAACACCCCCAAATTTGAATGTATTTCAGACTAGGCTTACGTCAAGTCCACAATTCTGTGGGAGTAAAAGGTGCTAACTTAGAAGGTACCAAGTTCAGAATGTAAGTCGTCTCTAATGCGAGTCCCCAAAACAAATCGAGTAATCCTAAATAACTTATCATGGATCTTACCATCTCCATAAGAGTCATATTCTTTCTTTCTACTACACCATTCTACTGCTGAGTATCAAGTGCAGTCAACTGGAATATAATCCCTTCTGATGACAGGTAGTCTCTAAACTCTTTAATGAGGTATTCCCCACCACGGTCGTATTGTAGTGATTTAATACTTTTACCTAGACGCTTTTTCACTTCCACGTTGAATTCTTTTAATTTCTCAAAGCATTTAGACTTACGGTACATCAGGTAAATGCATCTATACATTGAGTAGTCATTAATGAAATTGACGAATTACTCAAAATCACCTATAACCCAGATTGTTATAGGACCACACACATCAGAATGAACCAGCTCTAACAGTTCCTTAGCTCTGTAGCCTTTGACCAAAAATGGCCCATAGGTCATCTTCACATACTAGAAGTGCCTCCATTTCTAATAAACTCAAAGGTTCATTTGTTACCAGTCTGTTTACTCTTCTTAGATTAATATGACCCAAGTCTAAGTGCCAAAGAAACGTTTAGTTCATTAAAGAAGAAAACTTTCTCTTATATGGTAAATTAGATGTATTATTCATTTCAATTAGTTGCAGTGTAAGAAAGATACACTACTACATTAATTGCAACAGCTCTTGATTTTTAACCGAGATCTTATTGAATCGATCTCGGTTCCAAACCGAGATCTTTCTAGGTGAAATTAAAAAATGGATACTTTCAATCTCGATCACAAACCGAGATAACAACTATTTTTAATCTCGATCAACAACCGAGACAAAAAGAATTGTAATCTCGGCAAAAGACTGAGACAAAAAAATCCAAAACCGAGACAAAAAAGATTTTAATCTCGGTACAAAATCGAGACCAAAACGATCCAAAAATGAGATAAAAAAGATTTTGATCTCCGTCAAAAATCGAGACCGAAAAAATCCAAAATCGAGATAATCAATACTTTTAATCCCAGTCAGAAATTGGAATGGAAAACACTTGTAATCTCTGTCAAAAACCAAGATAAAATTTATACAGCCTTCATTTAAACTATTAGCTTTTGCAATAGCATCAAAGCAGCACACTAAAAGCTACAACACAACAAAAAGCTGTAAAAACTGTACACAACCAATCCAGTATGTGAAGATGTATCATGATTTGAAAAGGCAGTATTGGTGGAATGGCATGAAGAAAGATGTAACAAGTTTTGTGGCCAAATGCCTTACCTGTCAGCAAGTTAAAGCGGAGCACCAAAGACTAGGAGGAACTCTCCAACCCCTGGAGATACCTCAGTGGAAGTGGGAACACATTACCATGTATTTTGTCTCTGGATTGCCTAGATCGCCAGCAGGACATGACTCCATTTGGGTAATCGTAGATAGCCTCACCAAATCAGCACACTTCTTACCAGTTCAAACTTTCGAGAAGCTGGATACCCTAAGTCAGAAGTACATTCGAGAAATCGTACATCTTCATGGAATTTCGCTATCCATCGTGTCAGATCGAGATCAACGTTTCACCTCACGATTCTAGCAGAGTTTGCAAATCGCCTTAGGAACGGAGCTTTGCTTCAGCACCTCCTTTCACCCGTAGACTGATGGGCAATCTAAATGAACAATTCAAACACTGGAAGACATGCTTTGAGCCTGCGTCATGGACTTCAAGGGACACTGGGAGAAACACTTACCGTTAGTCGAGTTTGCTTACAACAACAGCTATCAATCCAACATTAGCATGCCACCATATGAAGCGCTCTATGGTAGACCGTGCCATTCGCCAGTTTGCTGGACTGAAGCAGGAGAAAATGCACTTCTTGGACCAGACTTAATGCAAGAGACCACCGAGAAGATTCGACTCACTCAGCAACGGATAGCCACCCACATAGTTGACAAAAGAGCTATGCAGATCAACGACGAAGGCCGCTACGATTTGAAGTAGGAGACCATGTATTCCTGAAGATTCAACCACAAAGAGGGGTGATATGCTTTGGTCAGAAAGGGAAGTTAACTCCAAGATATATTCGACCGCTCGAGATTCTAGATAAGGTTGGGAAAGTGGCATATCGTCTGGTTTTACCGCCTCAACTTGCCAACATTCATAATGTATTCCATGTATCGATGCTAAGGAAGTATGAACCTGACCCTACCCACATTCTGGATCGGAAGGAACTACATGTTGGTGAGGATATCACGTTTGAAGAGCAACCAGTAAGGATTATCGATCAACGAGACAAGATTCTTCAAGGCAAGACTATTTCGCTCGTTCGAGTTCTTTGGAAGCACAACGGTATTGAAGAATTCACGCGGGAGGGGGAGGAAGCTATGAGGACAAGTCATCCCCAATTGTTCGAAGATTAAGGTACGATATGAAATTTCGAGGATGAAACTTTTTTTAGGGGGGTAAATTGTAATAACTCGGCTCAAACCCTAGTATTGGCGACGAATAGATGAGAAGAATCTAAGTCACCACATGAACAAAAAAAATCCTAAGTAACCCAAAACCCTAATTTGGACTTGAAAACCCTAAAAAAGACCAAATACTCAGAGGCAAGGCCCTAGCACTCAGAAAAGTGTCAAAATAGCTTAAATTAAGTCAATAACATAAAATATTAAATCAAAAATCAAAAATTTTCATAATTAAGGTAAAATGACCATTTTACCCCTAGTACAGCAAAAAATCCTAAAAATCTCAAAATTTGACACATGAACACCCAAGATCAGATATTTATATACAATTAATTAATAAAATATAAAATAACAACAAAAATGACCAAAATGCCCTTGCATGGTGTAGACACCCCAATTTGACCCCGCCTAATCTTAGGTGAATCCGATGATGAAAACAGGAGGAATAGTGCCTCAGTACGATCCTCTGGAGTTGATCCAAGCTTGGTATTTGAACTCAGTCATAAAAAACCTTAAAAATCTCTGAAACCAATGAAATGGTACCAAACTATCGATAACGTGTTGCCCAAGTCATTGTCAGAAGTGGCGACTGCCATGTTCATTGTGGCGGCCGTCAATAGAACCTCTTGAAAACCC
>JAOTRH010465165.1:0-27833 GCA_034768845.1 Heliamphora exappendiculata
TATTCATATGATTAGTACATATTTAACTTATATTTTATTTTCAAAATTCTATAAATTAATTAATTTTATTGAACACAAATATGGTTCGATCATATAAGTAATAATGTTTGATTGTCGTGAGTTTTTAAAAAAAATAACTATTTATCAAATAAAAAATAATAAAATATTTCAATCAAATTATAAAAATTCATTTAAAATGTCAAAAGCACTCACAGCACGGTTGCTGTGACTTCCCTCACAGGGACCCTGCTCCCGGTTCACAAGTCAATGGCCAATCAAAACCGACTTGGTGGTCAGTTTGGTCCAAAAAAATTCTACAGGTCGCAAATATTTTGGGATTTGGGGTCCAACTCGTCACAGCAGATAGGCTGTCAGCCTAAAATTATTTTATTTAAAATTTTAAAATTTAATTAAAATTATTTATTATATTAAAACTATTGAGTAAATAATTTTTGTGAAAAATCAAGACCAATCAAGAATTATTATCTATATGATCAAAGTATGTTTGTTTTGAACATATTAATTGACTTATAATATTTTAAAAATAAATTACTAAATAAATATTTTTGCATTATATGAGTAATAATATTTGATTGACTTGATTTTTTACAAATATTACTAACTCTATAAGTTCAATATAATAAACAATTTCGATTAAATTTTAATATCTCAAATAAAATAATTTTAAGCTTACAACTCACGACCAATCTCAAGATTTTGAACAATAATATTGTGGTCCCAAAGTTTTTGATGTGTCAAATATGGCTAATTATAAAGAACAAGCAGCATCTACAATGTTTTTTTAATGCAATATATTAATTCAAAGGTTAGTAGCGATACAATTTTTATGCAATGCATTAAGAGCCATTGGATGATGCACACTAAATTTGTCATCATTGTCTCTTATTTCTCAAAAAAAGTGAACCGACATTATTCTACCTACTGTATTTTTTGTTACATCGTTAGATAAAAACAGCATATAAATAATATACATAATACTTCAAAATTATTGAATAATTACTTGTCAAATATGACTTTTTCCTATGGCAAAGCAACAAAAATAGAATTTTTGGTGACAAACATGGTTGACGTAAAAAGAATAAAGAGGTTATTTTTAAATTTACAATATTATCTTCCACCATCTTTCTACAACCTTTCTTTAGCATGATAATGTATATAGTAAAAGTGATAATACTGTAATATATAAGTACAAGTGGTAATAAAAATATATTTATTAAAAGTGATAATATTGTTATAAATATTTTTATCCTCATAATTTTTCGTATTTTTTTAACAATATTATAAAAAAAATTCCCTAGGAAAAGTAACACCCTACACTTGAGTGTGCGTTTAGGCTGAAAAAGTCTATGTTTTATTCTGAGTTTTTTGTTCTATATTTTTATTTAATTAAAAAAAATTGAGATGAGTGGAATCTAGTTACCACAATCGTCTAGACTAAAGTTTAAAAAGAAATCACTAAAAACAACAAAAGAAACAAAAAAAACCTATTTAAATGGCATTTTTGCCTAGTTTAAACTTTTTAAAATTTTTTAATTAAAATTTTTTACCTTCTTGATTTTTTTGTGATATTTTTAGTTGCTCTACCTAAGATTTTTTTTTTAAAACTGGGTTTAATCTTCAATTAATAACAAGATAATTATAATTTATTTTTAAACTTTACAAATAAAATAGTAATTTTTAAAAGGTCAAAAATACTAACATCGTTCAATTAATACTCAAAAACACGTTTGTTTATTTCTCATTTTTGAAATAGTAATACTATATACACTTTCAATCTTAACAACAAAAATTAAATCTCGATCACCAATATTTGTAAATTCTAATACAAATAAATGAGCAAAAATCAAAATTCTACAACTTTTCTAGTTAGAAGTATCTATCTTTTAAATATTTTCCTTTTTCAAATATAAAGTTTTTACCAACTTCTCTGCCCCTTTTGTCCATTAGGCAGAGTCCTCCAACTAACTACATATTGTCTGCCATTGAAAAGTTCGACTTTGGAAGCAAAGTGAAATCCACCACGATGAACCCAAGTAAGAGATGATGATAAATACATATGGGTTGACTTCAGATATTCGAGTCCATGCTAAGATTAGGTGTCCAGTGTCAACTGTGAAGTATTAATTTCTCGAAAGCTACAAAAATTTATCGGATTAAAATAGTATTAAATATTTCAAAATTAAAACAAAACTAATAATCTTGTTTCAATTACATAATTATATAGTAAATTATAGTAAATAGACTGCTATTAATAACAAACGAAAAAAAAAAACAGAATGTTAAAAAAAAAAATTTCTGTATGTAGTAACTAATCGAGAACAAAAATGAAAGAGCAGAATTAAACAGAAGACTGTGTTAAAAAGAAAATCAAAAAAATAGTACACTAACAGTAAAATTAGAACAGTATGTTATATTACTGATATAAGAAATAACAAAAAAAAACTGTAAACTATATCGAACAGAAGTAATCAGAACAGAACCGGAAAAATTGCAATTTTACATAACAGAAATTTGGATCGAGTCCAACGTTCGATGGTGTGTCCTCAAGATAGAATGCGTTCCCGCCTCGGTGCTTTGCGATGGATTAAACGTCTGCCTCCAGGATAAAACGATCCCTGTGTACAGAGAAAGCACGACAATTTGTACACACAGCGAACCTCGGTCTGCAAGAACTTTCTCGAAAATACTGACGAGGGAATGCAGAAGAAGCAGTAGAGCTTCGGCAATGGAGAGTTAGAAAAATCGGACCCTTCAAATGGGTGGTTGCATAGCCCATTTATAGGCGTTTGAAGGTGACGGTTTAGTTTAAACCGAACCGACACGGTACCGGTTCAATCTGTCCCAACAAACGCGAACCAAAAATGGCACCGGTTCAGTCTGTCTCAACAGACGCGAATCGAACCTAATCCTAACGATCTCGAACTGCCAACGGCCCGCTATAACGGTAACGGCACATTTTAAAATTTAAATAATATAAATTTTAAATTCAAAATTTTAATTATATAAATTTTTTGTAAAAAGATGAGGGTTAAACCGGCCCGACCCGCGACCCACGGACCTAGACTCGAGCCCGAGCCCGAGCCCGAGCCCAACCCGGCTCGGTCGGCTGGGCGGGCGGTGCGCGTGTGGTTCAATGGACCAAGTTGAACGTTGTCCATAACTCCTCCCCAACAAACTTTTATTACCAACCAATGTGGGACTGGATTTCCTTTTATAGTTGCTTGGAAATTCTCACTTTTCTCTCCCAAGCAATGTAGGATAGAAGTAAGTTACCATTATTTTGTCAATTTCAATGGCACAATTTTAGAGTCAATTTCTCATTCTCCCATTAATAATTTTGAATACCACAAAATTTATGATTACTCTACTAATGGAGATAAACAAATTAGAACTTAAAATCATCAAAAAAGATTAATCCAATGCAAAGATAATTAGTTTTAAAGTTACGTAAAAAATCATGTTCTAATTAATTTTTTTTAATTCAAAACCCATTCTTTTTCCAATAATCCATCACATGAATAGAATTTGAAGGAAAAAACAGCGCAACAAGATGTAAACACTGAGAAAGTTTAATAAGAAAGATTATGCATAAAATAAGTAGTTTTTGATTTTGAATATTTTCTTGTGAAAAACTATCGAACTTACTCGGTAATCAGTAGACGTGATGCCTTGAACTATTCAGCCGTTTGTGTAAGCCAAGAAAATAAAGTTCACACATAATTTTTCTAAACACAGCTAGGTTCTCAAGGTTGTGCCCATTTTGACCCTGGAAAAATTCTGGCTTCATGAATGCTGTTAGAGAATGTAGCCTTAGCATTCTCACAGAAGTGATCTATTCTCACTCATATAGGTGATTCTTATTAAGAGTATCCAGCTATACCCCACTTGAATTTCAAAATATAAGAACCATTAAAAACATAGTTTAACCTGATAACGCTACAGGTATCACTGAACTATCATAGGAATGGATATGAGAGTTTATCTCCACAGTGAAGGCACTGAGTCACACACAATTCGATTGTCCCTTTGAACCTAGGTCTTGGGATCTCCAGTCAGCTAGACGTCTGTCTCCAGGATAAAACGATCCCCGTGTACAGAGAAAGCACGACAATTTGTACACACAGCGAACCTCGGTGTGCTGAAACTTTCTCGAAAATACTGACGAGGGAATGCAGAAGAAGCAGTAGAGCTTCGGCAATAGAGAGTTAGAAAAATTGGACCCTTCAAATGGGTGCTTGCATAGCCTATTTATAGGCGTTTGAAGGTGACGATTTGGTTTAAACCGAACCGACACGGTACCAGTTCGGTCTGTCCCAACAAACGCGAACCAAAAATGGCACCGGTTCGGTCTGTCTCAACAGACGCGAACCGAACCTGATCCTAACAATCTCGAACCGCCAATGGCTCGCTATAACGGTAACGGCACATTTTAAAATTTAAATAATATAAATTTTAAATTTGAAATTTTAATTATATAAATTTTTTGCAAAAAGATGAGGGTTAAACCGACCCGACCCGCAACCCGCGACCCACGGAGTCGGACCCGAGCCCGACCCCGACCCCGACCCGGCTCGGTCGGCCAGGCGGGCGGCGCGCATGTGGTTCAATGGACCAAGTTGAACGTTGTCCATAACTCCTCCCCCAACAAACTTTTATCACCAACCAATGTGGGACTGGATTTCCTTTTATAGTTGCTTGGAAATTCTCACTTTTTTCTCCCAAGTAATGTAGGATAGAAGTAAGTTACCATTATTTTGTCAATTTCAATGGCACAATTTTGGAGCCAATTTCTCATTCACCAATTAATAATTTTGAATGCCACAAAATTCATAATTACTCTACTCATGAAAATAAATAAATTAGAATTTAAAATCATCAAAAAAGATTAATCCAATGCAAAGATAATTAGTTTCAAAGTTACGTAAAAAATCATGTTCTAATTAATTTTTTTTAATTCAAAACCCATTCTTTTTCCAATAATCCATCACATGAATAGAATTTGAAGGAAAAGACAGCGCAACAAGATGTAGATACTGAGAAAGTTTAATAAGAAAGATTATGCATAAAATAAGTAGTTTTTGGTTTTGAATATTCTCTTGTGAAAAACTATTGAACTTACTCGCTAATCAGTAGACGCGATGCCTTGACTATTCAGCCATTTGTGTAAGTTAAGAAAATAGAGTTCACACATAATTTTTCTAAACACAGCTAGGTTCTCAAGGTTGTGCCCATTTTGGCCCTGGAAAAATTCTGGCTTCATGAATGCTGTTAGAGAATGTAGTCTTAGCATTCTCACAGAAGTGATCTATTCTCACTCATATAGGTGATTCTTATTAATAGTATCCAGCTATACCCCACTTGAATTTCAAAGTATAAGAACCATTAAAAACATAGTTTAACCTGATAACGCTACAGGTATCACTGAACTATCATAGGAATGGATAGGAGAGTTTATCTCCACAGTGAAGGCACTGAGTCACACACAATTCGGTTGTCCCTTTGAACCTAGGTCTTGGGATCTCCAGTCAGCTAGGTTGGGTTGCCATTGGGGCGACTCTTAATTCATTAGCTGTAAGCCCACTCCCCTCGATAAATGACTAACTTTCTCTCCGCTTAAGCCTTTAGTTAACGGATCCACTATATTGTCTTTAGACTTTATATATTCAATGAAAATTATTCCACTCGAGAGTAAGTGTTTCACGGTATTATGTCTACGACGTATATGTCTAGACTTACCATTATGGATATTATTATGTGCCTTAGTCATTGCTGATTGACAATCGCAATGTATGCAGATGGCTGGCACATGTTTAGGCCACATAGGGATGTCTTCTAAAAATTGACGAATCCACTCTGTTTCCTCTCCGGCTTTGTCTAAAGCTATAAACTCTGACTCCATTGTGGACCTCGCTATACACGTCTGCTTAGACGATTTTCATGACACAGCTGCTCCACCCAAAGTGAATACACATCCACTCGTGAATTTTGAGTTACTAGTATCAGATATCCAATTAGCATCACTGTACCCTTCTAGTACAGCTGAATATATAGTGTAGTACAATCCATAATTTTGGATGTATCTCAAATATCTTAGTACCCTTATGATTGCCTGCCAATGGTCAGTCCCAGGGTTACTAGTATATCTGCTCAATTTGCTCACAGCATATGCCAAGTCAGGTCTCATACAATTCATTAAGTACATGAGACTCCCAATGATACGAAAACATTCCAATTGTGATATGCATTTATCTGTATTCTTAGAAAAATGTAGATTTATATCTACAGGTATCCTTACAATGCGAGTATCACCCTTATTAAATTTCTCAAAAAAATTTTAACATAATGGGACTGAGATAAGGCATATCCATCAGATGTTTTAATGATTTTTATCCCTAATATAGCATCTGTTATTCTCATATATTTCATGTCAAACCTCTTGTTCAACATATTCTTGGTAGTTTTAATCATAGAATTATTACTACCCAAGATTAGTATGTCATCGACATACAAACAAATAATGATATAACATTTGTCTGTGTCTTTCACATAGACGCATTTATTTCACTTATTTATTATGAAACCATTTGACAGCATTATACTATTAAATTTTTTATGCCATTGTTTAGATACTTGTTTTAACCCGTAAAGGGACTTAACAAGCTTACAAACCTTCTTCTCATGTCCTGCAGCTATAAAACTCTCAAGTTGTTCCATGTAAATTTTTTCATGTAAATCTTCATTTAAGAAGGTTGTCTTAACATTCATTTGATGTATTTTTAGATCAAACAATGATGCAATAAAAATCAGCATCCTAATAGAAGTTAGTCTGGTACAGACGAATAAGTATCAAAGTAATCCACCCTTCCGTTTGCCTGTATCCCTTAACAACAAGTCTCGCCTTGTATTTTTCAATTGATCTATCTGCTCTCATTTTTCTTTTGAATATCAATTTATATCCAAGAGGTTTACAACTAAGTGGAAGATCCACCAGTTTCCAAGTATGATTTTGCAAGATAGATTCAATTTCACAATTGATTGTCTCTTTCCACAGAGGTGCATCTGGGAAGGACATTGCAGCCTTAAAAGTTTGAGGCTCGTTTTCTAATAGAAATGTTAGAAAATTCGGACCAAAAGATTTGGATGTTTTAGCACGTTTACTACGTCTAAGTCCATCATTCTCTCTCAATCCTTGATCCCCATCTTTCACTTGGCTATTGCCTACTACAGTTTCGTAAGTTCTTTTCAAAGATAAAATTGTTAACCCTTATAGCAAAAGTTATAGGGTGTTTGGACAAGTTTTTTGGTCTAGCTTATAGCTTCTTTTTACTAATTTAACTATAAGTTACAATCTTTTTTAAGCACTTACAACTTTTGCTATAAGGGTTAATTATTTTATCTTTTATTTCAGTTACAAATTATAATCATTACAAAATACTCACAACTTTTGCTACAAATTATATTTTATGAGTAAATAATTTTAACATTCCCAAGCATCCCCGACGAGTGCTGTTAAGTTTCAAAAAAATCAATAAATAAGAGTTTAAATGAAGAAGTTTGACTAATGATAAAGAGTGCTCTTAAGTTTCAGAAAATCAATAGAGAGCTTAAATGATAAACAGTATTCTTGCATTGGCAAAACTAATTGCCAATTATGCAGTTTGTTATAGTGAATAAATTTTTTTATTCTTACCATTTAATAATTTATTAAAGAAAACTATATATAATATTATATGAATACTTTTTCTATATTTAGGTGGTGTTTAGTATTGTTAAGATTAGTAACTTATAGATTGTAACATATAGCAGAAATCGATAGCATTTAATAAAAATTGTTGTTTATAGTTGAAACAGAAAAAAAAAATAGTTATATGTTATAGTAGAAGTTATGAATATTTAAAAATTTTTATAATTTATAATTAAAATTAATAATAAAAAATTAAAAACTACTAGTATTAACTTTGTCCAAACACCCAAAACTAGGGGAGACATCTAATTAGTGTTTTACTCTTTATATATTTTTATAAATACTAATTGTTATGAGCTTCCTTCCCTAGTAAGTAGATGTGTTGGCACATCACATAATAATATATGGATTAATGGTCTTAATTGCATTGGTCCGCATGATGCAATGAGTTTTTTATTTTTCATTCGTTTAATTTTTTTTTATAGTTCAATACAAATCTTTAAAAAATTCAAATTAGCAAGCATAGTTATAATATTTTTTTTATAACTTTCGATTTTAAATTAATAAGCACAAACTCCATGTTCCTAATTTGTGTTTGTAGCAAATTTTTTTTTTTTTTTTTTGTTGTAGTTGTGAGTTCTTCAACTTATCATTGAAGTTAAGAACTCAATTTCCCTTTAGGAAAAGTTAATTAGTAGGTAGAACGGTTTTATATGAATTGGTCCCTATCAATTCATATAAAATCAATTGGTATAGTAGGAAAATTATACCAATTGATTTTGTATAATTTTGTTGTTAAAAATGCTTATCACATTTTTTTTATGACGAAAAATTCTTTGCAAAAGAATTTTGAAAAATTTATGTGCATCTTGTCACACGTACAGATCCAATAAAATTAATACTTTGCGAGTATCGTAAACATTTTATCCGAATAATCTTAAGAAGTGAAAAAAAATTCACTTAAAAACCACTTCGAATTAAAAAAGAAAAAGAAAAAACTGCATGTCAAATAAACCTGCAATATGATTTTTGTCCCATTTTAGGGGGAAAAAAAAATAAAGTTCTCTTCTTGATGACTATTGCCATAAAGTTAATTCATAATTGTGTCAATGGCATGCCCGGGTCGGGTCTTTATATCTATTGGGACCAAAAAATTATGAATATCAGGACAACACTTTTCTAGTGAAAAAATATTTTTTCAAAAACTAAATCTTGCAAAAAGTATAAAATTATGTATCACTACAAAAAAATTAAAAATTAAAATTTTTATTAACTTTTTTACTGACTAATTAACAGGTAATAGAAACTGATTCCTTCGTATATATATTTTTTATTTTACTTTTTTATAAATTACTATTTAATATAATTTTTTTGACAACTGAACAAAATCTATGACATCACGTTATATGATATTCAAACGTAATTATTAAAATATAATAACAATAATATTATTAAAATGAAAATGATAAAGTGACGTGGACTTTGAACCCTAAATTGAGTGTATTAAAAGTGCCCCAAGAATAATAAAATTGGACCGGGTCCGGTCTACCATCTTACCCCCTAACAAAACGGCATTTACTCCCATGGAAAACTCCATCCTCAAAGGGAGGTTAGTTTCCTTCCCACCCATTTTCCACCCTTCATTTTTATCCACTTTTCAACTATAGATCCAAAATTGAAGGGCAATTTTTAGATTACTTAATTAATTTATTAATTTTTAAATAAATAAAAAATGCGGTGCTACTAATACTACCATTTTCTTTGGTAACTTGGCTTTAAAGCTCTAATTGGTAATTTTAATTTTCTAACTTTTTGGTTAAAAATGTCAAAAAGTCAATATTACTTATTTTATAAAAAAAAGTTAAAAAGTTAAAAAGTTAAAAAGTCAAATCAAAACACAACCCACTATTTTTAAAATACAATAATATTTCTTATTCATAGCTTCTTTCTACCACGACTGATTATATATAATTGTTATTGTCAAATACATAGAAAGGTAAAATTGCCCATTTTGAACAAAAAATAAAAAAAAAATAAATTTTTACCTAAACAATCAATTTAAAAAAACTAATTTAAAAACTAAATTATCATATTTTGAACCCAAATTTGTTTTTTGACTAATAACGTAAAAAAAAATAACAAAATTAACTTTTAAACTAGTTGTCAATCGGGGCCTAACTCAGTCATTTTGCTTCAAACCATTTTAAGTCAAATAAATAAAAAAATTATTTGATAAATTATAAGAGTGACATAAAGTCACTTTTAATAAATGGTTTTAAGTGATTTTAGATCAAAACATAATATAGCAATAAGCCAAAAATACTCCAGTGGTAAAAAATTGTTATAAATTTTTTTATTTTTTATATAATTTTTGTTTAATATAGACTTTGCTCTATAGATTTTAAATTATTAAATTCTAAAAATATATTTTTTTATAAAAATCAAACACATATAATAAAGTTAAAATATTTTTGAAAATGTATAAAAATATTTTAAGTTAATACGCAAAAAGATAAAAAACTAATAAATAAAAAGACAAAACGTTAAAATTGCCAAATGAGAAAAATAATTTTGAGATTTTAAGCCAAAAAAATTAAAACCTAGCTTGAAGCCGAGAACCAAACGTATCGGTATTGCAATCAAGTCTCATTCGGTACCACCTTTGACTTTTTGAAATTGGAATTTTTTTAATTATATTTTTAGTTAAAAAAAAAAAAAAAAAAGAACAATGGCAAAAAATTAAGTCGTTTGACAACTTAAAAAATTACCTTCATTTGACAATTTTCTTGAGGTTTTTAACTTTTTTGTTTAACAAGGAATTTTTTTGGTAAAACTTGACGACTTTACTTTAAGTTAGATTTTTTATTTAAAATTATTTTATGTTAAATAAGTAAAATGTTATTTTAGTTAATCTTAGGAGTGATTTTAAATTAAAAATAAAATGTCAAAAATTTTAACTTAAAGTGACTTTAAACTCAAATATTAAAAAAAAATTTAGCTTAAAGTATTATAATTTCTTAAAATTTATTTTTGCATAATTTTATATTTAATATGAATCTTTTTTGATGAATTTTAACAAATAAATTTTAAAAGTATATTTTTAATATAAATAAATAAAAATAATAAAAATTATAATAATTTTAAAATATATACAAAAAATTATTTTATGTAAAAAAATAAAAAAAAATAAAACCTTTTGAGTTCTTATTCAAGATTTTTTGTTTTTTGTTTTTTAATTTTAGGGAAAAAGACAAAAATCCTTATTTTAAACCTCCTGCCAAACAAAACCTTTTTAAGTTGTTAAGGGAAAAAAAAAAAAAAAACTAAAGAATTCGGATGGGCGATTAAACCCAAAGCCAACAGTTTTCTCGAGTCGTACAAACAACGGGCTAGTTCCGGTGAAGTCACCTAAAAGTACCAAAATGCCCTTCCATTAGGTCTGCAAATTTTGTTTTTTCCAAATTAAAAGCAGTTAAAACATCAAAATTCCAATTGGAAAAGACATGGAAATTACTTAAATTGTGCGCATTCCAAAATTGGTCAAAGAAAATTAATATTGGGGATAATAAAGGAAGAAAGAAAATAGGAAAGGCAATTGAACAGAGATATAACAGTGTTTTATTTATATTCCTTATTTGATTGGGAAGCCAATGAAAAAAAAAAGATAAAGAAAATAGATCTCGTTTGCCGATTTGACTTTAAGCTACATTTTTTGGTTAAAATTACTTTAAATTTAAAAAATTAAAAATTTATTTGGAAGTGCAATGGGTAACTTTAAGCTAAATACTTAGCTTATATTTGGTTTAATTTTTTTGAGAGACTTTTTGCATAAAATTCTATTAAAAAAGTTACTAATTTGGCTTATGTTAGTTTTTTCACATGTTTTTACACTTACTTTTTTACAAAAAAATCAAAAAATCAAAAAACTTACAAAAAAAAACTAGGTCAAAAGGTAAAAAGTTTTTTTTTAAATTGTTATAATTTTTAAAAAATTATTTTTAGATAAATTTATATTCAATATAGATCTTGTTTAATAGGTTTCGACGAGTAGATTTTAAAAATATAATTTTTATAAAAAATATTAAAAATTTTATATAAAAAGTAAAAAAGTTAAAAGTCTTTGAGTTTAAAAATGAGACTATTTAACTTTTTAAGTTTTAAGTAAAAAGGTAAAAAAAATATAATTTTAAATTGATTTAAAATTAATTATCAAACGAGGCTTTAGTAGAGATGGGAGGAGGGGGACAACAAAAATTAATTAGAAGTAGTTTATGAATTTTAAAGAGATTATGCTAATATTGTAACAGATATAAAATAATTGTTGACAAATTATTAAAACAAATAATATAAAAATTAAAATATAAAATTACAAAATGAGATAAACATAATGTTTTTACATTTTAGTATGTTATATTTTTATATAAAAATTTGTATATAGGTGTTTATAAATATAAAAATATATTTTATATATAATTTAGGCCGTAAATGGACGTAAATATCGTTGTGTAGGGATGTGACAAAAAGAATTTGTCATCCCTGATATAAAAAATAAAAATATAAAAAATAAAAAATAAAAAAAGGTAGTTTTGGATATTTGAAGATAGGGTAGAAATAAATTGGTTTAGATTCTGTTCATTTATTAAAGAAGCATAGGCCTCTTTATTTTTATTTAACAACGTGTAGCTTGAATACTTCTTGATCATTTAAATTGTTTATATTAAAGAATTTATCAAAAAAAATATTTATATAATTAAAAAAATATTAATTATATATCGACAACTAAATCATATCTTTCATTTTATTAAAAAAATAAAAATATTACGACGAAATAGTTATCAATATTCAATCATCAAAGTATATTAATCCTGTGTAGATAGTTGGTTTATTGGCTTATTTGCTTATTAACAACTAATTTAAAATACAAATAAGTTAGGTCATTTGGGTGACTATTGGCTTATTTGCTTATTTGACTTATAAGCCTGTTTATTTTGCTTATTTTGGATTATTTAGTTATCTAAATGAGCTTATTTAGCTTATTTGCTTATTTGGTTATTTTTTTATTTTTGACTTATTTAATTATCCAAACAACGTGACTTATTTTTTGACTTATAAGTCAAATAAGTCATAAGCCTCCTAAATGGAGCCATTATCTTTAAGCCTTGTTAGGGATGTATAAAAAGTTTAGTTTTATTAATATTTAATCTTTTTTTTAAAAAAAAAAAAGAGAGAAAGATAAAAAGGTAGATTTTTGGGATAATTTTTTATAATAATTTTTTTCTTTTTAATTTTTATTAAAACAATTAATATGCCATTATTTTTTGGTTTTAAGTTATAGTATTAGGAGTATCAGCACGATTTTTTTTTATTTTGTGAGGAGAATTGACTTTTTAACTTGAGAATATTATAATTATTTTATTTAAAAAAAATTAAAGTGTTTAAAATGTATATATATATGTATTTTAAAATAAATAAATAGTAGTAGATTTTTAGATGCTAAACAATACGGTTTAAAAATTAGTTTTTTTATTGAAAAAAAGCAATTTTAAAGATGCTAAATAAGAGCTTAAACACCATAAAATACAAATAAAAATATTTTCATTTATTTTTAAAAATTAAAGGTAAATTAGATCCGAAAATAGATAAGGGCCCTATTTGGGTAAACAGCTCATTAGCTTATTTGTTAATAACCAAATAAGCTAAAACACAAAAAGTCACTTTATTTGGGTGATAATTGGCTTATTTGACTTATTTTTGCTTAAATAAGCAATTTTGTTTGACTTATTTATTTATTGACTTAAAATTTTACTTATTTAGCAAAATAAACGACGTAACTTATTTATTAGTTTATAAACTAAATAAACTAATAAGCCATGTTACCCAAACAGGGCCATTATTAACGGGTGAAGCTCTAGCATGTTGCATGTCCATCTTTTTTGAGCAAATATTCAATGCCCTTAGAATAAGTCTAGGTTGTGCTCCAACTTCATAATTATTGGTGTTTTTAGTGAAATTTATTATTTTTTTATTATTATTTTATTCAACATGTGTAGAAGTGTTATCCAGTGATTTAAATAAAGCATCGCTCTAAAAATATTAAATAATTATTCCTATTTCTCCCTACATGCATAAGCTTTAATTAATTTTATTTATTTTCCTTTTCCGTTTCATGGATAATTAAGTGCAAACGAAATCCCGAACACAAAATTTAGCTAACTTTTTTTTATAAAACTTGTCCCAGCTAGGGATAAATTTTAAAAATTTTATTTATTTTTGTTTTATTTAAAATTATTTTCATCTTTTAACTAAATATTTTTTTTCTAAAATGTCTCAATGATATTAACCGGAAAAATTAAAAATATTGATCAAAACGAAAATAATCTGCATAAAATTTAATTATTGGTGTTATTTTGACTAATTTTGTATTTGCTAAGCTTTTTATATTTAATTAAAAAATTTTTTTGACTCGTCTCAATGTGAGAAAATTCAAAAAATATAATAATTTAATTAAATAATAAAAAATTATTAAAAATAAAAATAAATAAAATTATATAAGCAATTATCCCAATCTTTATTTATGCACTCTACATATCTTTTCAATAATACTACGAGCGTGTGTTTGGCAAAATTTTTCATATCAACTTTTTATTTAATATTATTAATTTTAACAAAAAATTATAAAATTTTTCAAATTTTATAATTTTTTTTACAAGTTATAATTAATTTTTTTTATATTTCAACTATAAATTAATACATTTAGCAAAGATTTACAATTTTTATTATAAATTATAATATTAAAGTTATTAATTTTAACAATACCAAACATCATCTACACACAACTAACCACATAAATTGAATTTTAACTATTAATTTATACTGAAATTTATCACACATTAATTTCAATATAAATAAATAACCAAAATTAATTTTATGTAATTTTTGAAATTAGTGGTTAGTGTATAAAGCATTTTCCTATTATCTTTGGTGGATGCTTGTGACCTACTCCTCATAGTTTCCTCTCTCTCTCTCTCTCTCTCCCCCCTACTTCTCAAAGAAAAGTCTCTCAAAGAAGAAGCAATGCATTTCTGGGTTAGTCGGTTTATTCTGTTTTTTTTATTCTGTGATGGAGAAATATAAGTGTAAGCTCTGTTTCAAGAGCTTCGTTAATGGTAGAGCTTTGGGTGGACACATGAGATCTCACATGGAGAATCTATACGTTCCACCCAGTCGGCTTTGTGCAGAGTCCGAGTCATCTTCTTCATCGTCTTCCTCCTCCTCCTCCGAAGAAGAAGAAAATGAAGAGAAAGATTTGTTGTGTTATGGGTTAAGAGAGAATCCAAAGAAGAGCATCCGATTAGTAGATCCCGAGTTCTCTTTTACAGTTGTTGATGCCGGGTCTGTGATTCTTCAAGACAGAGAGAGCGAGACCGAGTCCTCGAAGAACCCGATTCGCCGGCGATCCAAACGGGTTCGAATATCGGAAGTTTCCGATCATCACCGTCGCCGCCTCCACTATCACCACCAATGTCATGATCAGAACCTCAAAGAACCAGAGATGAAGAAACCCAAATCGGAATCAGAACCAGTGAGTTCAATCTCCGACACCACCCCGGAAGAAGATGTTGCTTATTGTCTGATGATGCTATCGAGAGACAAGTGGATGAGAGAGGAACAAGAAGAAGACGAAAGATCAGAACCAGAGCCAGAGGAGGAAGATGATCAGACAGAGGATTCCGGCGAGCTCCGGCGAAGTAAGGGTCGGGTCCGGGGGAAATACAAATGCGAGACTTGCCGGAAAGTGTTTCGATCTTACCAAGCACTCGGCGGCCACAGAGCCAGCCACAAGAAGATGGCCAGAGGTAACAACAATGGCGGAGGCTCCGCCCATGACCCACCGCCGGAGCCTGAAACGAGAAATGGCGGCGGCGGTGGCGAAGAGAAAATACACGAATGCCCAGTTTGTTACAGAGTGTTCTCGTCTGGGCAAGCTCTGGGTGGGCACAAGAGATCGCATCCTACTGGTTCTGCAACTATTACTACGAAACCGCCATTGAAATCTGGAGAAAGCTTCTTAGATCTTAACCGTCCTGCTCCAGTTGACGAGGACGAGGATGAGGATGAGATTAGCCAAATCGAGCAATCGGCGGTTTCTGATTCAGAATTTTTCAACCCAATCAAGAAATGAATGACAAGAGTTTAACAGTTTTCGCAAAAAAGAAAAAAAATGATTCGACTCGGAGGTAAAAGTTTCTGGAATTTTTGCATTTTCTATGCGTCTGAGTTTCCCTCTCAGTTCTCATTTCAGAATCTTGACTGAAACTTGATTTCTTTGAGTTGTGTTATGCCATAGCGACAGCTGATTTAGAACATTCATGCATTAATATAGGAATGAAAATTGATACAATTTTAATTTTTATGTCTTATGTGTGTTTGTTCGATCGTGCATGCAGCAGAGCTATATAAAAAAGTTTAAAGAAACATATTCAATTACAGTGCTTTTTATAAGTAGGTGTCAAATCATCCCAAAAAAAAAAACATTTCAGTCAAATTAGTTAACTTTTTTATAATTTTTAAGTTAAAATATTAGACTTAAAAAGCAAACCAAACACACACTTAGTATTGATATCAGTTTTGTTACATATTAATAAATAGGATATGTAAATACCAATGTTTTAAAACCCTGCTTTTAGCCCTTTGATTATATGGAACCAAGCAAGCCCTAAGGATCTATCAAAAAAATCATGGAAATAAATAAACAACATAACAACAAATTAATGCCCGGTTCGAGTGGACCTTGTTTATTTATTTATTAATTTATTTATTTATTAACAAATAAGTCAAATTTTATTTAAACCAATTCGTTTAGGTGACTTGTGACTTATTTGCTTATTTATTTATAAACCAGCTACTCAAACGAACTTATTTGTTTATTTAGCTTATAAGCAAATTTATTTTGTTTATTTGCTTATTTTTTTGTTTTTAGTTTATTTAATTATCTAAACAACGTGACTTATTTTTTAGCTTATAAGTCAATAAATAAATAAGCAAAATCACCCTAACGAAGCCAATATGTTTAGAGCACAAATTTACTTTAACTGTTACCATTGTTGTGGTTGTTTTATTAGGACGATTAAAAATTAAAATTACAATAAATTTATTTTATAATATATATAACTAGGATTATAAATTTGTAAAAAAAAATGTTGACATAGCCTAAGTACTAACTTATAAATTATAATTTATGTGTGCCGTGTCCAAACTGAAGCAGAAGCAGAAGCAGCTAATTCTTTCCTTTTTGTTTAATTGCTCTGCCCATTCTGCTGCTTTGTTCCATTCTCTGTGACTGAAGAGCTTTACTTACATATCTGAATTGAAGGAAAAAATGGGGGTATTTCTTATTACTGAAATTAATATTTCGTAGATTATAGTTTGTATTAGATATTACAAGTATTTGATAAATATATTAATTTATATTTAAAATAGAAAAAAATAATTATAATTTATAATAAAAATTATAATTTATTATTAAAATTAATAACAAAAATTTAAAATTAATTTCAAAAACTTGACAAAAAAACCCCATTCGTTTTAGGGAGGGGACAGATAATTGGTGTCATGTTTTTTTTCCAGCTACACGATTAAATGGACCTATTACAAAATGTAAAGTTTTATTTAATTGTGTGACTGAAAAAAGGTACGGGACACAAGTTGTCTAGGCGTTCCCAAAAGCGAAGAATTGCTCAAATCCAAGAGGGTGAGAGATAAGATTAATTATTAAATTTGGCTATTTAGGCTGACTAGTTAACGCTCGTATTTAAAGGTATTTAATTATTTAATTTTAATAATTTAGTAATTAGTATTTAATAGTAGATCCTATATATAATTGTGTGACTAGAAAAGGCATAGGGCACCAGCTCTTTCGTTGCTTCCTGCACTAAATAATTGCTCAAATTAAAGTTGGGTGAAAGATACTTAGATTAATTATTAAATCATGCTATTTACGAGGTGTTTTAGTAGCTCAGTAGCCTATAACTTTTACATAGGTTCTTTACCCGGTGGTCAGCAGTTTAAATCCCCCTCTACTCCTCCTCCCTTCCCTTCTCTTTCCATTGTCTTTATACTCCTGATAAAAAAAAAATCATGCTATGTACACTGACTAGTTACCACCCATGTTTAAAGGTATTTAATTATTTAATTTTAATAATTTAATAGTAAAATATAAAATAATGTAAATAATTAAATAATTAATTAGTCGGTCAATTTTAAGGTACTTAATTATAACATTGTTTTTTAATTTGCTAATTTATTAGAGATAAATAAAAAAAGATAATAAAAGTAAGAGCTATAAGTTATTTTTTGTTAAATTAGTAAAAAAAATAATACAAATAATTTTTTATTATTTTTATATTAAAATAACAAAAGAGATTAAAAAAAAAAAGAAGAAAAGAGAATACCAAATTTATCTCGTTTTAAGATTAGATATTTGACACATATATAGATATCACATCAAATTAAAATTTTAAATTTATATAAATATCACATCAAATTGTTATTATTATATAAATGAATATGACAGAAGCAACCACACCTTGATAGGAAAATAAATTTGTCAAACTTCACTACTAAATGTGTGGTGATCTTTACAAGAATGGACACTCTCTTAATAGTTCAAGTTAGTGAACTTTTTTGCTAAATATACTCTCTTATTAGTTCAAACTCCAAAATATGAGCTCTATTACCAAATGTGTGGTAAACTCTACAAGAATGCCCACTTCTTTGTTGGTTAGACTTATTTATATTAAAATTATGTTTGCCACTTGTTTTGTCAATACAAATGTATTTTGATAACATAGCTAATGATGTGATCATATGCATTTATTTATTTATTTTGTTTTCAATACAAATACATTTTGTTTGCATAGCTAATGGTGCTTGATAACTTTTATTTTTTTGTAAATAATTTGTTCATCGAATATTAATAAATAAATAATTCTAATTACGAAGAAAAAAATGCAGCCAAACCCGCTACAGTATAGGTAATAGTGGGGTCCATTCCTTACCAGAGAGGTGTACTTAACTCTACCTAAGTCGCCTTTGGTAAAATTAGTGACAGTAGTTTACAAATCATAATTTATAGTAAAAATTATGAATATTTTATAAAATTATAATTTATAATTTTAAAAAATAATTATAAATTATAATAAAAATTGTGAACGTTTTGAAAAATTTACAACTTATAACTAAAATTAGTAGTAAAAAATTAAAAATTAATAGTAATAGTATTACCAAATATTCTTAGTATACACGCTCTAATTGGTAATTAGTTTAGAAATTAGTTTTTTTTTTGTCTTTTTAGTCAAAAAGTTAAATTTAATTTAAAGTAAGTTATTTAATAATTTAGGTTTTTTAAAGTTAATTATTTTGGTAAAAAATTAGTTTTTTTTTGTTTTTTTGTTTAAATTGAATAATTTTACCATTTTATATATTTGATATTAATAATTATATGTAGTTGGTAATTGTAATAAATAAGTTATGAACGATAAGTATTATTGAATTTTAAAAGTGGTTGAAGTTTGAATAAAATATTATAAGAGTTAGTGTTTTAATTTGACTTTTTACTTTTTTTTTATTTTTTTGCCTTTCTTGCCAAACGAATAATGTGATTTTTTTTGCATTTTTAGTCAAAAAGTTAGAGTTGCCAACGAGCCTGAGCTTCTATTTGGACTTTTTTTTAAAAGCAATACCTTTTTTATTAAAAAATTTAGTTGTAAGTTGTAGGGTTTGGCATATTTAAAAAGTCATTAATTATTATTTTTACTTTTAAAAAATAAATATACACATTTTAAACATTGTATTCTTTTGAGTAAATGACTATAATATTAGAACTGTTAACTTCTGCTTTTAGCTTTTCGCTACTACTTTTAATTATAAGTTATAATTTATCTCAAATGCCTATAATTTCTATTATAATTTTTAACTACTTTTTTTTTCAGTTACAAGTTATAAATTTTAACAAGCATTCACAATTTCTGTTATAAATTATAATTTATAAACTATTAGTAATAATTTTGCCAAGCATCATCACTATCAACTAAAAAAATAAACTCTTCTCACAAAATTACAAAAATCTGTCTTAATATCTAAAATACTACAACTTAAAAATAAAAAAATAAAAAAATAATAGATATTTTAATAAAAACTTAAAAACCAAAACGATAATTTAATTTTTTTTATTTCTATTTTTTGAAAAAAGAAATACCTCTTAAAAATTAAATTTTTTAAAGCATTCCGTGGCCTAAGTACTTTTTTAATTATCTAACAAATAAAATATCTTCTGTGGCATAATAAATTATGTTTTGCTGTATTTCGGAAATCTGGAAAAGGAAGTTCAAAAAAAAAAAAAAAAAACTCCTTTTTCCATAGGGAATAGTACGGTTGGTTGGCTTGATCTAGGCATTCGGCTCATGCAGCCCTATTACAGGACGTTTGGAAGCTTCACTCACATTCATTGGTGCACCAACTTTATTTTGAAAGTAAAATTTTTTAAAGATATATTTAATAATACTTAATATAATAAAATAGATAAATTTATTATTTTTGAAGCATATTATTCCCTGCTTATTCATTGGTTACCATATAAAATGTTAAATCGAAATTAATTAGGTCTTGATTGACAGCAATTTAAAAGTTAATTTTTGTATTTTTAGTCAAAACATTAAATTTAATTTAAAGTAGTTTGTTTGGTAAATTTAATTTTTAAGTTAGTTGATTGAGTAAAAAATTAATTTTTTATTTTTTGTTCAATTGAGTAATTTTGCCTTAATTAATAATAACGATTATATATATAGTTGGCATTATTAGTAAATAAGTTATCAATAAAAATATGATTATATTTTAGAAGTAGTAAAAGTTTGAATATAATATTTTAAAATTTTAGTTTTTTAAAAATTTAAAAGCCTTGTTTACCAATCAAGGACTAAGAGCCGGTTTGAAATGTATAAAATGTTTGGCTTTTTAAATATTAAGTTTTTTTTATACAAGAATTAGGGTGTTTATTTAGGGTATTTTTTTACTTTTTAATTTTATTGAAATATTTAAGATGTAAGAAGTTTTTCAACTACAGAGTTTGGAATTAGCTTTTTAGTTTTTTTTTTTATATTGTGAGAATATAGTTGATTTTTTTATTGAACAAAATAAGGCATTTCCTTATGTACTAGTGTATATATAACTTATTTCCTATATATTATTATTAAAAAGAAGTATTTTACTTTGTTCTTTTGAAGCCGATTCAAAATTTTTGTTTCAAAATACCATTATAATAATTTAAATTCTACCATTTAAAATTTTATGGAAGTAGTTATATAACCACTCTTTTTTTCTTTGTATTATTATTTTATTTTCTTCTGAAATTTCAATATTTTTGAACTCTCTAAATTCGTAATATATTTTATTTTTATAATTTATTTTTTAATTATTGTTACTATGTGAACCTTTTTTAGAATTTTATTATAATAACTAATATTACACATGTATCACTTCACACAAGCATTAGTCTTAAAAAAGTGAGGGCACGTTAGTCAATTCTTAGCAAAAAAAATGCAAAATGTACTATCCTAAATAATCTTAAAAATCTAAGTCTTTTAGATATCTCAAATAATTTTTTTTATATTTTATTTTAAATTAAATATCTAAGAAATTAAGCTTTTTAGACCTACCAAATGTGCAGTGATGCTTCTTTCTTTAGAGAAAATTGGCAAATGAAATTTAAAAAACACAAATGACTTTCAGGATAACAAGAAGAGGTCATTTACTAAAAGGGAAATTGTTTTAAAATATATTCTTCATTTTTGTCCATATGGTCAAGTAATTTCACAGAGCTCAACCTCAATCAAATCATTTTAGATTCAACTTAACTAAATCATTATTTTTTTCAAAGTTTATTTTCAATATGCATGTTAAAAATAGGGGAAAGGGAAGCTATACATCTACAACATTAAAATTTAAAAACTTGCGCTCGCACGATGCGCTCATAATATTAGTTATTGTATAAATATACTAAAAAAACCCCATATAATAAAAATAATTAGAAAAATAAAATGTGTTAACTACATATTGCGAGAGTTCAAAAATAGTAAAATTTTAAAATAAAATAAAAGAATAGTAAAGAGATAAAATAATAGATGGTTATATAACTACTACTTTAAAATTTTAAATCTTAAATTATTATGAGGATAATTTTGAAATAAAAATTACAATAAGTTTCAAGAGACCAAAGTAGAATGCATCCTTTTAATAATAGTATAGATATATAATATTTATGAACTTTTTGAAATTTTGACTCTTTTACCTTATGATAATAGAATTGACTTTTTTTTTTTATTACGGACAATATTCTCATTTTATTTAATAAAGAATTTAAATTGTTTTAAATGTAAATAGATTTTTTAAAAGAAAAAAATCAATATATTTTATAATATTGCCAAACAACTAAAATAGCTTGAATATAAAAGATAGTAATCCCAAGCATGCCACTTGCGTTTCTTTGATGATATTTTATGCTTTGCATGAGGTCAAAATTATCACATTACAATATTCTATATTTCCAGAATAGCTAATAAGATTCTTCCATATCTTTATTTTTACCGAAGAAGAAAAAGTTAAAAGATAAATATTGACAAAAGCAAGTGAAACGCTTAATTAAGGTTTTGTTTGGCAATTTAATTTTAAGTTAGAATTTTTATTTAAAGTCAGCTTTAAACTAAATATGCAAAAAGTTTGTTTGGTGAACTTAGGATTAATTTTAAGTCAAAAAGTAATAAGTTAAAAAACTTGCCTTAAAATAGCTTTAAATCAAAAAAACTTTATGATAGAAAATTTATGTTATAATTTTTAAAAATTTATTTTTATATAATTTTATATTCAATATTGATTTTATTTGATAAATTTGACGAGTATATTTTTAAAATATAATTTTTATAAAAAACATATGTGTATAATAAAAATTGTGATATTTTTAAAAATATATAAAATTATTTTATATAAAAAAGCAAAAAAACTAAAAAGTTAAAAACCTTTAAATTTCCAAAGGAGACTTTTTGACTTTTTTAGCTTTCAATCAAAAGGGGCAAAAGTTGAGCTTTAAACCCTTTTGCCAAACAAAGCCTAATTGCTAGAATATACTACCTTTTCCCCTTCATTTGATACCTTTGTTTTGTTTTGTTTTTAATTTTTCTTTTCTGTTTCCTTATGTTTGTTATTGTTACTATTTGGGAAGCTGATTTTAATGAGAAAATAGTATTTTATTGCTTGTGCACGCATATATGGGTGGGCGTGCACAAAAAATTCAGTTTGTGTTTATGTATGCAAATACACGAAAAAAATTAACAATGCTATGAATTCAAAAATAAAATTTTAAAAATTACTTAAAAATTAATTTAAATAGTTAAAATTCATATTTAATAGGACGTAAAACACACTTCAAATAACTCTTAACTATTTAAATCACTCTCTAAATAATTTTTTAAATTTTATTTTTAAATTCATAGTATTGCTAATAAAAAATACATTAACATTTAACACTTAAAAGTCAAAGTGGTAGGAAAAAAAAAAGTAGTAGATAAACAATATATTTATTTGATAATAAGTAATTATAACTTTCTAAACTTTTCTGTATTTTAGCTAAAATAACTTTTTGTCGTTTTTAAACTTTCTATTTTGATTAAAAAAATTTATTTATTTGATAATAAATAAATACAATTTAGATGAGTCGTATCTAAAATATATAATAATTGTATTATTTTTTATTTGATAATAAAAAAATAATTAAATTAAAGTGTTATTAAAAAACGTCTCTTAAAATATTTCTTCATAAGATAAAATTTATTGACAATTCATATTATCAAATACACAATTAGAATCATCAAAAATTGAAATTCAAAAGAAAATTTCCAAAAAAAATACCATTATAATCAGAATTATCAATAATCATAATAAAAAATACACGAGGAAAAGAATTAGTCAACAAAGTCAGAAAAGTCCGAAATAATTATACTCATCAAACTGATACCATTCTATAAAACAAAAAAAATCACTCAAAAATAAGTATTTGCCAACAACAAATAACAAAGAAAAAACACACAAAAAAAAGAAAAAAAATTATAATTTAAGAGAACAAACTTTTATAAAGACGAAAGGGCTCTGAGCGGCCATTGACCGAGGGCTTCTTTTACAAGAATTTGGTGAATGAAACATGATAAAGACGTCATCATCTTTCTTCTTGGGTTCTGTTACCCATCTTCATAAGATTATATAAGAATAATGTATATATATTTTTCTTAACTCTCTCACGTATATAAATACTTGTTGTAGTGTCAATAATTTTCCAATGATAAAATTCTGTTCCACCACTGATTTGATTCTTTTGTTCATTTGAAAAAGTAGAAGTGTTCTCTTCAAGAGAGAAGCAATATATATATATATATATGCATAAGTAGCATCTCATTATTTTTTTTTAATATTCTCTCTCTCTCTCTCTCTCTATATATATATATATAGATATAGATATAGATAGAGAGAGAATGTTGAAAAAAATAATGAGATGCTACTGGTGCATATAGTAGTATTGTTAAAATTAATAATTAATAAATTATAATTTATAGTAAAAATTTTAAATATTTTGTAAAAATTATAGTTTGTAACTGATAGAGAAAAAAATAGTTATAATTTGTAACAAAAATTATAAATATTTTAAAAAAATTATAACTTCTTATGCGCGTGATAAACTGGTGACCTGCTCGACACAACCTGGACCAAGTAAATTGGCCCAATACTGAGGATCTCGGACAGGATATGGGCCAAACTCCTCGCCACCGAACTCACTGAAAGCCCTTGTTCCGTCGCCGAACTCCTACAAGGAAGAGAACACCGTTAGTGTCCTCTGATTTGGTTTGACTGGGAGGTACTCCGACGCTCAAGTTAGATATCTCTTATGGAGGTTTCTAGGTAACAACTAGGTTTTTTATTGCATATTTGTGCTTGTGAGAGTGCATTCTTTTATATAGGGATTGAAACTTTATGAGTCTGGATCTTTTTAGGATTCTGTCTCTTTATTTTTTAAAGATCATTTCCTATCTTCTAGATCTCACTTTGATTTGTTTCCGTCTATATATCCAATCAGATCGTATATAAGATGGAAACTTAATCTTTCCACCTGAGGGCCGACATGGGCTTCACTTGGTCCAGGTTGCTTTTTTTGGGGATGGGCCAAACTCATGTGGCCCGAACAACTGGTGGTTCGAGCCTCCTCGAATACCTAGAGCGATTCATCTTGGGTTGGTCTTCTTGGTGGAACTTTGGTCCCACTTATTTGGGCTGCGCCTTGGGTCCAAAAGTTTTATTCTTCCTTACTTATAATTAAAATTAATAGTAAAAAATTAAAAACTAGTATTAATAGCTTAGGAAACACCATGTGATTTCCTCACCTTCTTTCAGCGTTTATCCTTGAGTAATGCTGATCTAATGATCAGTCAAAGACACATTTTTATAATTTATTTATTACCAATAGTGTCAAGAAAAAATAGTGATGCTCATGCATGGTGGGACACCTTGGCTTGGCTGCCCTTCATAGGTTTTTGAGGTTCAGTGGTCCTCAATAGATTCGGTGGGTCGGTCCTTACTCCTTCCTCCATTCAGAATATAAATACAGAACAAAAACCGAAAGAAAAGAAAAAAGAAGGCATTCACGAAAAGAAGTGTCAAGGGAAGACCGTTTTGTGAGAGTGAGTGCCACTCTTCTCCATCCTCGCGCCTCCCCCACAAGTGGTGGAAAATAATTATTCTTCGGTCTCCAAACATCATATAACTGCCCAAATGGGGAGCAAATATTCAATGCTTTGGAGTAAGTTTAGGTGGTGTTTTAACTTCATAATTATTGGTATGTTTAATATGACTTATTATTTTTTTATTATTATTTTGTTCAACGTATAAAAATATGTCATTCAATATTTTGAATGGAATAATACACCAAGAGTATTGAATAATTTTTCCCAAATGGGTGAATGTTGCTTATTAGTTTATTGGTTTATTAATTTATTTAACATTGTAAATTTTTTGTTTTTAGCTAATTTTTTTATCATTTAGTTAAACTATTATATTTTTTAGACTACTCTCATTCAGACGAATCGAAAAAAGTAAAAAATTTTGATCAAAATATTAAAAAAAATTCAAAAAATATAAAAATAAGCCAATAAGTCAAATTCTACATTACTTAAGTTAAAATAAGCCAAAATAAATCAATAAACCAATAAGCAACATTTGCCAAAAGAGGGCCAACATTGTTCAAAATCGTGTTTTTATTTAATTATGTAATAAAAAATATTTTATGTATAATAATATATATTGGCCCACTTTTATTAAATAGGTAGATTAGTTTAGTGGATTTATCATTCGGTATTTTTGGAATACCACGTGGCATTACCTATACGTAATACTATAATCTAACTATGTAGCAAAAAACACTCTGTGTGGCACAATGTTGGCCCAATTAACTTTGTAGGGTGGATAAACAACAAAAATGACCAACTTAATTGGTTTGCATCATACATTTTTATTTGTCAAAAATATTACATACATAAGTAATATTGTCACATGCATGGTACTTCAAGAGTGCCCAATAATTTATTCACTTAATATGCATCGCACATTAAGATTTATTAGAAATACTACGTAGATAATAACTCATAGTACTTCAAGAGTACGTAATAATTTTTTAATGGTGACCGTGGCCTATTGCATCAATATTTATGATTAAGATACATTATTTAGTATATTAATTGGGTAAAATAATTTAGTCAACCCTAACTTATTGTTTGTAAGTAATGTTAAAATAACAAAGCCCAAATTTGGTTTTCAAAAAAGCCTAATAGTTTTTTCCTCTTTTTGTGAAAAAAACATTATATTTTGGTTTAATTTTTATGTTTTTGGTTCATCAAGACGAGATTGATATAAAAAAGAAAAATTTAAATATTAGTCCTTTTTTAAGGTCTCTTAAGAGATTTAGTCTCATTACTTTTTTTAATAAATTTAGTCATTTATCATTTAAAGGTATTTTTAAATGTCTAATTTATCCATATTTAAAATTTATCTTTTCTGTTTTATAATTTATCTCCATTTAAAATCTGATTCTTTCTGTTTTTAAGATATTAAAGATTTTTTACAAACGTCACTGCATTTGCCGCCTTAGGAAATCTGGAATAGTGGGTGAAACAGCGACAGTACTTCAAGATTTCAAGCACCATCTAGCTCCACCAGTTTCACCCACTGTTTATCTTTTAATCAATGATCTATTCGCGAGATCAAATCAGTAGCCGCACTGTCGCTGCCGCCATCTCTGCTGAATTTGAGACTTTCGATCTCAATTCGTAGATTTCTATAGATTTATGCATTTTTTATTTCGTTTTTGTGCATTTGTAAATTTCTATAATCCTAATATTTCGGTCCGTAACTTCTCATTACGGAGTTTGGATTTCAGTTTGTGATTCAAATTTGGGAATTTTTAATTTTTTCTTTTTCTTTCCCATTGCGTATAGAAAACGCTTCAACATGATTCATTCGAAACTTATAATTTCTATTCATGAAGGATTAATTCAATTTTCTAGAATGCTCTATGGTGGGAGAAAGGCATAGCGTTTGCAATTGGTAAGGAAAGCCAACCTTCTGATTGATCAGTGTGCAATTGGTAGAGAAGGCTAACCTTTGCCGACGAATTAAAACAAATCGGAATGAAAGGTTGATCGATTAGATTGGTACATTGTTGGAGAATAATTTAATGAATTTGAATGTCGCCAGATCTGATCAAATTTTATTGCGTAAATAGATCTGATCGAGTCAGAATTTAATAATTTTTTTGATATATATTCTCTATATGATCAGTGTGCAACTGATACGATTATCAATTGTAATTTTATATTGAACAATTTTAAAAACACTTATCTATTGAATACTAATACAATTATCAGTTACATATTATAACTAAATACGCACAGCTCCCCTAAACTACTGATACATTTTATCAATTTAAAACTATGTTATAAGAAGATATTGCAACAGATACTTAATACTGATAAATGTATCA
>JAOTRH010465186.1:15819-27832 GCA_034768845.1 Heliamphora exappendiculata
CGTGTTCGAGGATTTGTGTTTAAATCTTAACAAGTGGTATCAGAGTCGACGGTTGACGATTCAAAGCCGTGATCGATGATCAGAGTAAAGTATTTTTTTTTGATTTCGTATCGTATAAATTAGAAAAAAAAAATTATTGCACAAATAAAGGATATTCGATACTTGGTTCGGCGTCGAGAAGAACCGATGCGAAAGTAATGTTGTGTGGCGCTGGTTGTGTGCTGTGCAAAGCTTGATTGTTACCAGGCTACCGGCGGTATTGATCCAGGGAAGATTGAAAAGTGAAGGCAGCGACTTTGTTTGTTTGGTAAAGCAAGGAGTTTTTAAAATGGCGGTACATCAATCTTCAATTATCAAGATTAGGTTAGGATTTGCTACTGCATTAAAATTAAGAAAATTTGATATTACACGATGGTCTTTGATGATTGGATTTGGAACCAATGGATCAAGGATTTGATTTGGGGGTTTTTATTCTGTGTGTGCATTAAAGTTTTTAAAATCAATGGCTTGAAATTATTTTGTTATGTCGGCTCTATATATAACAAAATAATTTAAGAAAAATGTGTTTCATAAGGTTTTTTTAGCGTTGTGGATTCATTGGTACGGTTATATTTTTTTAATTTCTGCACTGTTTAATTGAATTGGACATATTGGTATAGATTGGGATTAATCGTGTGTGATCGGGTACAATTATGAGCGATCGGATGTAATCAGACTTGATTTGGGTTGTGCGAGATAAGGATTACAAATATCTGGTATTGCGATGTGTTCAGATTGTGGGGGATTGTCATACACGAATCTAATGGCGTTAAAAAGTTCGGATTTCGTGATTGAACATTTTAACGGCCACAGCAACTTCACCTTTTGGCAGCAAAGGGTGACGAACATTTTGACATGAGAAGAACTGATCAATGCTCTCGGGAAAAAGCCAAAAAAATAAGAAATGATGAGAGATGTAGAGTGTGGGGAGATGCAGGATTTAACGAACAGTATGATTTAGTTGTATCTCGATAATTGCACCTTTCGAGAAGTTATCAACGAAAGCGATTCGGTAGAACTCTGGTTAAGTTGAAGAGCATGTACAAGTGCAAGACATTGACGACTCGGTTGTCTTTAAAGAAACAATTATATGTACTTCAGATGACATAGGAAGCGAATTTTATAGAATATTTGGATTAGTTTAACAGAATACTAATGGAATTGGATTCTAGCAACACAAAAATTGAGGATGAGGATAAAGCAATTCTCCTGTTGGTTTTCTTACCTTCATCATACGAGCATTTGAGGACTATACTGATGTTTAGAAAAGATACTATTAGTTTAGATGAGATTGTTGCTACTCTCATATCTCATGAGATGTTGAAGAAGTGGGAGAGTGATAGATCACAAGAAGAAGGCATCATGGTTGCATTAGATAATGGAAAAGTCAGAGGCAGAGTAACCGTGAAGCATGAGGGGTCCAAGAAGAAAAGTCGTTCCAAATCGAGAGGTCACAAAGTGAAGTGCTACTATTGTGACAAGGAAGGTCATCTGAAGAAGAATTGTCTGAAGAATAAGACGGACAAGGGGAAAGAATAATCATTAGAGACAACGATTACAGAGATACGATTATGAAGAATCATAAGTGCTCACAATTACTTTAGGAATGGAAAAATCAAATTGGATATTAGATTCTGGATGTTCGTTCAAATTGTGTGCAGTCAGAGATTACTTTGATACATATCAGTCATACGATGGGGGTACTATCAAGATGGCTAACAATGTAGTGAGCAGAGTTGTTGGTATAGTGACAGTGCGGTTTTTCGGGCTTGATGTGACCACTTTGATTTTGGTTGGGGTTAGACATGTGTCGAAAATAAGAAAGAGTTTGATTTCTCTAGGGATGCTGGATTCGAGCGGCTACAGGTTCTCATCCGGAGGTGGAGTTATTTGGGTTTCAAAGGAAAACAGGTTGTACTGCAAGAACAGATAATTGACAACCTATACAAACTTGTAGGAAATGTTGTGATGGGTGGAGCTACTGCCAGACATTAGATAAGTAGTATAGGTAGATGACATACACATACAAAGTGTAAGGATGATTAGGATAAACAGTAGTTGCAAAAAATACACGGAATAGGCGCAGGGATACACGGAGGCGACGGGGTAATACAAGTGCGCAGGTGAGTAAGTCAGATGGTGTCCAGGATGCTGGCAAGATGCGAGAGCAACAGTTATTGGATGTTCACAGAAATGCTCCGAGTAACGAGACTAATACGACAGATGTGATGGACATGTGTACATCTCGACAGAAGCGAGTCTCATTTGCTTTTGATTTGGTTTGTAGCGGTGATTTCTCCGATTGTGTGCACAAAGGGGGAGATATGAGGTTACGTTCTTCAACAAAGTAGTGAGATTTGTAGGGCACCCAAGTTGGGGTACGGGCACCTCAGTGTAGAGGTGTGGGCCATGATGTTTGAGTGTGGCAGTTTAACGACAAAGACGATGATAGTAGAATCGATAGCGACACTGGTTATCTTCAGGGTGGTTTGTAGAATTTAAGTCAAGGTGAAGATTATTAAGTTAGATGCCTTATATTCTAATGGGCCTAGGGGTGGAGGGAGAGAGGGTCCAGTGGTGGCATCTGACCCCACTGACTTTTTAAAAAAATTTATTTTTACCTACATGTATTTTAAAACTTACTAAATATGCCCCTAGTGAATTTATAATTTTGCCCCACAATTTTTTCTATTACTCTTTTATACGCGAACAAGCTAATATAGCAAAATGCCAAAATCAAATTAAAAAATACCATTTATACTTCACAGAATCTGAATCATAGTATCATATTCATCGGGTTAAGGTTTTCACGCAGTCACGTTGCCGCACGCAGCGCCGCTCGCCTCAAGCCCTTGCGTTGCTGCCGCTGGCCTCGCCTTGCGTCGTCGCCGCTCGCCTCGCTGCTGACTCGCCTCCTGTCGTCGCGACATTGGCTCATTGCCTCGTGACCTTGTCGCTCGCGTAACTGCGTAAGTCTTCTTTCTGAATTCTGAGTTTTTGTTTATGAGTATTCCCAATTCCTTAAATCTTAATCCTTAAGAAGTTAAGAAGTTAATAACCAAAGTTATTGGGCCACTTAAGGCACTGGCGCATTGCAATATTAAAAGAAAGGTTGGCGAAAAGTTTACAAATTGGAAGAATAAAGAAAGGTCGCAAACTCATATGGGAGGTGTTAATAGTGCTCACCACCATACTTGGGAAAAATGTCAGGATTTGTTGAATTAAAAACAACATATTAAAACTATTATCTCCAAGCTATCTGATGATGCGAAAAAAATTATCGGGTTCGGTTGACTGTAATAGTTGATTGCATTAAATTTGTTTTTGCAACAAGGATTTTCTTTTCGTAGACGTGATGAATCCGAACATTTAACCGATCAAGGGAACTTTCTTAAGCTATTGAAATTTTCTACAGAACAAAATGAGGATGTCAATTGTGTTGCACTTAAAAATGCTCTCGAAAATCTCAAATTGACATCTCATAGTATTCAAAAGGATAGTGTTAATGCCATAACAATTGAGACAACCAATGCTATTCTTATAGAGTTTGGTAATGGGCTATTCTCTATATTCCTTGAGGAATCTAGAGACATCTCAACAAAATAGCAAATGGCGGTTGCTTTGAGATATGTTATTAAAGAGGGATGTGTAGTTGAACGTTTCCTAGACATTAAGTATGTTACTAGTACTACTTCTCTATCACTTAAGAATGCGGTTGAAGATTTATTTTCAAAACACAATTTAAGCATATCTAGGCTGCGCGGGCAAGGATTTGATGGTGCTAGAATATGCAATGGGAGTTTAATGGATTGAAGATACTTATTTTGCAAGAGAATGAGTCTGCATATTATGTGCATTGTTTTGCTCACCAATTTCAATTAGCTCTTGTGTGCGTTGTGAAAAATCATATGCATATAATAGATATCTTTTTGGTAGTTTCAAACATTGTTAATGTTGTGGGAGTCTCGTGCAAACGTCGAGACCTTTTTTGAGAAAAACAAGCTGCTAAAGTTATTGAACCTTTAAATAATGACGAGATAACAAGTGGGCATGGCCTCACTCAAGAACGCACTTTTATTCGTGCCAGTTATACGTGTTGGGGATTACATTATGGGACTTTGATTAGTTTGGCTGGCATGTTCTCAATTGTTATTGATGTGCTTGATGTGATAGTAGAAGATGAGACCATTTTAGAACAAAGAGCTGAAGCATTTCGCCTATTAAACTCAATGCAATATTTTGAGTTTGTATTTAGTTTACATTTGATGAGAGCTATATTGGGAATTACAAATAATTTGTCACAAGCATTACAAATAAGAGATCAAGCTATTATAAATGCTACGAAATTAGTTCAAATATCCAAGCAACAGCTTCAAATGTTGAGGGACAATGGGTGGAGTTCTTTGATGGATGAAGTTTTCTCTTTTTGTGGCAAACATCAAATTGACGTGCCTAATATGAATGGAGCATATGTTACTTGAGGAAGATCAAGACGGAGAGCTCACGAAATGATAAATTCTCATAACTATCATATCGAGTTATTCTATATTGTCATAGATATTCAAATTCAAGAACTTAATAACCGTTTTAATGAGACGATTACCGAGTTGCTATTTTGTGTTGCATGTCTAAATCCATCTGATTCATTTACAGCTTTTGATAAGAAAAGATTAGCTCACTTTACCAAATTTTACCCAAAATGATTTTCTGATATTGAAAGATTAGCAATTTCTGATTAACTTGAGAATTTTATCATGGATGTATGCTTTACTCTTAAATTTTTGGATTTAAAAAGAATTTGTGATCTTACTCAGATGATGGTTAAGACTCAAAAAGATATAGGATATCCGTTGGTTTATAGGTTTTTAACTTTGGCATTGATTTTATCTATTGCAACTGCTACAGTAAAGAGAGCATTTTCTACAATGAAGATTGTGAAGAACTGTCTTCACAACAAAATGGGCGATCAATAGATACATGATAGTTTGCTAATTTATATTGAGAGAGAGATATTTAGTTGTATTTCAAATGAAAGTATCATGTATCATTTCTAAAATATAAAAGTCGTTGTGGTCAATTGTAAGTTTAAATTTTATATTATAAATATATATGAATTTTTTGAGTAGTATTTTAATTATTTTCCTTTCTAATTTTATCTACAATTTTAAAAATATATCTACGATTTTAAAATTATGTCCCCACTGAACAATAATCCTGGCTCCGTCTCTGATTGGGCTCGTATTTATTATATTATTTTTTTGTCTATATGTAATTGGATTGGTGTGGGATTAGGAGCTCACAAAAAATTCATTATGTATAGAGTTATAAAAATATGAGCTCATGGACTTTAGGGTTTCCACTTTTGTGCCAATAAATAGGATACTAGTAGAGTTCTAGGAGCTTGTCGAGCAAAGGGAGACGGTGCTGTACTCTTTCACATTCGACGTAGTGAAATATTTTTTCTCTCGCTCGTGGACATAGACCGGTGTGGATCGAACCACGTAAATCTTTGATGCTGATTATTTTTTACTTTTTGTCCTTTGATTTTTGTTTCCGTTCGCATTCGAGAATTATTGTTCAAATTCCAACAAAAAAATGATACACTATGGTAAAATTAGTTGCTAATCTCTTTCTATATTTACATCTTTAATTTTGAAAACTACTACCTTCACCGCAACCCGCCCATTGACTGGTAGAAAACATCGACATGTTTCTTACTACAGCATTACATCAAACAATGGGTGAGCACATGAATTCGTTACCGATGGGGCAAAAATAAAGAAATAATAACTGATTTAAAATTTAAAAACATGTTTCCCAACTGGTTTGCTGAATGATTTCCAAACAAATAATGCTCAATCTTTTAGAGTTGAGCCTAGCATTTGCATCACCAATGGCGAAGTCCCCTCTTTCTATCGTTCCCTACTATTGGGTTTTGGCCTCAAAAGATGCTTTTAACATGAAGGAATTGAGGGCAATGTTGGCAATATAAATTTCTTTTTACCTATTGTTAGTGGTCTTCATCTATTAGACAATGATATATCAAAAGTATGCAGAGGTATAAGTGTAACTTACTTAAAAATAACATAATAATACAATTATATTTTACCTCTATTTTATATCGTTCATCTTTTAATTTTTATTACTCATTAGTTATTGTCTCTCATACGACGACGTAACAACTCTTATTTTCATTAACCTTTTATTTTCTATAATAAAATATGTGGGAAGTGCTCTAAACTTATAATCCTCTCTTGGAACAGTGCTTCCTATAATAAAATAATTTCGTACAGAAATAGAATGACAATTATTTAGTATTTGTGTTGAATCTTTTATTTTATTAAATGAAAAATAGTGATTATTTTTTAATTTGATATTCTAATATCTTTTAGCTAACCAACTATCGAAATAAATATTTTAATTGAATTATTATTTTATTACACTGTCATTCTAATAAATTAATGTATCCTAACAACTTTTTGCAACGTAACTAGGCCTGGTTTGATTTACATATTGACAATTGCATTATGTTGTGTTGGATTTATTTGTGTACAATTTATTTTCTTGTTTGCTCGTCCGATTAAAATTCATAATTAAAATGGAGAATATTTTATCCTTACATATTTTTTAAGTACATTGATTGTTTATTTGATTGTTTTTTTGATATTAAATCATTATATAAGTGAGATAGTATAATATTAATTGATTTTGGGCTATGATAGATGAATTATTTTGGAATTTGGTTATATGGATAAGGATAACCACACTTGGCTAATTAATAAGGCGGGGTTGGTCTAGTTAGGACAGTCGTAGATCCACACCGTTTCTATAACTTGTTTGGTATTTGCTCGTTTAGTATTTCGAATGAGATTGGATATGATAGAAGGAATAAATAATACTGTGAGTCCCATATATTTTTTTAATACAAAGAATTATTGAATAAATTATGTGTACAGTGAAAAATTTGGTTCATATTTGGTTAAGATGAGATAGAGAGTGGGATAAGATTTATAGAGTTATTTTTTATCGTTAGATGAGGAGGAAAGATAATTTAGAGTCTAGTACTAATAATACTAAGGGGCCTAATATTATTAATACCATGAATAATGTATTAGTAATTTAGTATTCACCGGACTATTTATTCTAATAATATAAATACAAGATTAATAATCTGAAGAGACAAAAATTAAACATATGAAACTCACATATTTTTAGTCCAATTCAACCCCGCTAATCCCTCAATTCAAACATGTTGGAAGACAATGAATAAGGATAGTTGTTTTTTTCATACCGTCTCACTTCACATATCTACAATTTTTTTATATGCGAATATTTTTGTTTCATATCAAATGGGATTGGGCTAGTGTTCGCGCTCTGTCTTGTTTTTCTTGTCCCTGTTCATGATTCATTAAAATAAATATTTTTAAAAATATAAATATATGTATAAAATTTATTTTTAAAAAATATAGTAAGTGTAACACATAAAATTATTATATTTATTTTTTATTTTTATTTCTTTTTATATTTTGTATTTTTAGTTATGTCCTTATTAATTATTATTATTTATTTATTATATTATCTAAAACTTTTATTAGTATCACTCTTTTAAAGTTTAGAAACTAATTTTTTTTATATCAAAAAATGTCTGGATCTACGTGTGCGCACCATAACTACTTTTTAATAGACCAATTTCACCGTTCATTAGTATCGAAATATCCCCATTCTCAGCCCTGCTACTTTTTTGATATTGTATCTCGTCACGCCCCAAACAAATTATGAATAAGGATGGAAGATCTCATGCCGACCTCATTGGCAAGAGTTGACGAATATTTAAATTCCCATTTATTGGGCAATGAATAATAATTTTGTGTGAATATTTTTTAATGCAGAGCTTATTATTTTTATAAATATTAATTTTTTATTACTCATTATTTATTGCCTGGTAAATGATAGTTAGCATTTTTCTTATATTTATACTAATGTAGTAAGCAATGGCTTTTGATCTACAATGAAGATATAATAAAATATATGATCTAAAAATTTATTAGACCAAATGGAACTAAAATTCTCCTACATCTTTTACACTCGTTCTTTCACCTCAACACTTTTTGTTGGAAAAAATAAGTAGGTTTTGAACTTTTTTTAACATGATTTTAGCTAACTTTAAAGCTAAATAATTTTGAATTTGATTAATCTTTTTAGATGATTCTAAGTCCCAATATATTCATCTTCATGAGTAATTTAATCATGAATTTTGTGGCGTTCAAAACCGTTAACGGATGAATGAGAAATTGACTCCAAAAATATGCCATAAAAGTTAGCAAAATGATAGTAACCATGTCCCATCCTACATTAGTTGGGAATGAAAATGGTGAGTTTTCAAGCAACTATAAAAGGGTTTTGCTATCCCACATTAGTTGTGGATAAAAGTTTATGGTGGCTTATAAAGTCTAGGTTGGAGATCAAGGGTTAACCCTTTAGGTCATCCCAACTTTTGTTGGGGGAAGAATTATGGACAAAGTTCAACTTGGTCCATTGAACCACACGCGCGCGCGCGCCACTGGCCGGTTAGGCTCGGGTCCTAGTTCGCGGGTCGCGGGTCGGGTCAGTTCTACTTTTACCTTTTGCGAAAATTTTATTTAATTAAAATTTTCAAATTTAAAATTTAAATAATTAAATTTTAAATTGTGTCCGTTACTGTTACTATCGAATCGTTGGCGGTTCAATACCGTTGGGTTAGTTTTTCGATTCGCCCCTGTTGAAGCAAGCCGAACCGTCACCAGCAACGCCTATTTAAAGGCTACTGCAGATCCGATTTTCTCACTGAATTTTTTACAAGCCTCCTCCATACTGCATTTCGGCTGTTACTTTTCTGCCTTCTTCCATACGAAGTTTCCCGAGAAAATTTAACAACAGCAGCGTTCGTAGGTATACAGATTGCAGTATTTCTTCTGTACACGGAGACGATTTTATCCTGAAGACATACGCTCGTTCAATCGCAAGTACCGCGGCGTGGGTGTATTATGTCTTAAGAATACAACGTTGAACGTTGCACTCTGTCTGTAAGCTTACATACTATTCTGTTTTTCTTTTGTTTCTTATTTTCCCGATTTTTTGTTTTTTGTTCTGATTCATATTGCTTTAATATAAGAATACTCGGGTTTCTTTTCATTTCGTTTTAAACCTTTGCTTTACCAAAAAATAGTGTACCACATATTTCATTATTTTATTCTGCTTTTATATATAGTTTCAGTCTTTGTTTTATTTTGTTTTATCTTTTGCATAAACAAAATAAAATTTTTTTATATTCTGTTTTAACCTTCTGTTCGAATATTAGTTTACATTTTACAAACCAATTTTCTGTTTTTATTTACAACATATATAATAGTGTTTTATTTTGTAAATCTGTTGTTTTATTTTGTTAGAAAAACAATTTATAATTATTCTGTTGTAATTAATTTTAGTTTGTTGTTATTTATTTTCTTCATATTTTTGTATTTTTTGTTTTTCCAAACCGACAGATTAATATTATTTTCAGTTAATAAATCCAACAATCTTAAGATAGAATATAATTATTCTTTGTTTCTGAAAATCGTTACTGTCGGGACTAAATTCAAGTAGTGCTGTTTAAATATACTATTTAATTGGGTGACAGTATTTTAGTTTACTATTTAAAGTTTTATAAATTTGGTTTTATTTAATACAGTTGTTGCAATTTTTAACTTATTGTGCAGAAGTGTTATCAACTTATTGTTAGATTCTGTTTCGGTATTAATTCGATTTTTGCAGTTATGACAACCGAAACCGACAACAAAATGGACCATATCCCTACAGCTTCTACCCCTGTGGTGGCCCCTATTTCGGCCCAGATTCCTATAACAGTTCCTGTAGGCGAAGGTGCTAAAAATGATGACAACATGCGGTGATGTCGATAGTGGCGATAACAGTGGATAAAAGTGACGATCGATAAGCAAGGGTTATGAAAATCAATAGAGAAGGTTGTGGGTAGTGGTGTCGACTAGTAGAGGGGGTGGCAGCTTGTTGGGAGAGCTAGTGGGTAGAAGTGATGACTAGTTGGTGAAGGTGGGTGGAGGTGACAACTATAAATTGGAAGGAATAGGTGAAGGTAGTGGCCGATAGGTAAAAGCGATGGTCGAGATGGTGACAATAATAATAACTACCGACAATGTATAGAGATGGCAGTCGATGGGAGAGAGTGGTGACGATAAGTGAGGAGGGTAGTGAGGGGAGATAGTGATTGAATATGGTGGTTAGAAGTACATGTAATGATATCAAAAGATAAAAATGATCATAGGTAACAAAGAATAAAGGAGAAAATAAAAAATATATATTATTTATAAGAATATAATGTGTTTTAAAAACTATTTATATATTTTTTAAAACAAAATAATTATCAAATGCATTTTTATTTATTATTTATAAAAAATAAGAAATAAAAAATAAAAAATATAAGCATTCTTAAGAGTGAATAAATTTTTGTAGACATTCCAAATAAATCTATAATTTGGTAACTTTTTCATAAAAGGAAACACGAGTGGAGATAAATATTTGTAAGCTTTCCCGCACGAGCATATAATTATTGCGAGAGAAAGAGAGTGTGAGGAGAAAAAAATCATAAATTTTAAAGAAATTAATAACAAGAAAATGAGATAGGAGAGAGAGAGAGAGAGCCGTTTTGGGGCACTTTTACCAAAATACATGAGATTTTGAACTTAATTAACAAATTAAAATTTTTAAAACTTAATTCCCAGCCTACGTAAAAGCGTGTTTAGCAAATACGTTTTAATAAAAATTACATTTGCTAAACACGCTTTAAGAAGCGTGTTTAGCAAATACGTTTTAATAAAAATTACATTTGCTAAACACGCTTTAAGTTTAATATCTAAGAAAATAAAATAACAATATAAAAACGTGTTTAGTAAGCACGCTTTATAAATTTATACATAAAACGTGTTTAGTAAACACGTTTTCGGTATAAATTTAATAAAAATGTATTTACTAAATACATTTTAAAGTTTATTAATAAAGCGTATTTGATAAACACGTTTTATAAACATGCTTTTAGAGTAAACTAGGCAGGATGGGTATTGGTATGTGATATTTCATTTTTTTAACAAGTTCATTTCAAATGAGTTAAATTCTGTTTATATTTTTAATTTAATTTTTAAATATTTTTTTATGATCGGATCCGTTTATTACGTAAAAATTAATAAGTTTGTTATCCAAATAAAAATTTAGACTAACCCAATACTTGTAGCTAAATTATCGCGTAATGTTCTTTTATAAATAATACAAATAAAAATTATAATTTGAAAAACAAATTAAACAAATGTTATTTAATCACTTAGTTACAGTTATCAAATTAATCTAATTGTTTTTACAAATAAGAAACTCGACGAGTTCTACGTAATAAATGGATTCAATTATAAAAATATATTTAAAAACTAAATAAAACACTTTTCATGTAAATGTATTTTTCATTAGACTTTTTACAGTATCAAATCCATGCATGTTTTCTTTATGGATGGATTGCTTTATAAATTTTAGTTAAGTTTTGTTTTTTCAATCTTCTTGATAACAATAATAAAATAATATTTACGATTAATTTTTAATTAATTATTCAAAGTTTAATTAAAATTTTAAATTTTTTGTTATTTCTCAAGATTTTTACATTTTATCTTTTTGTTGATAAGGCAAATGTCCATGTGAACTACATTTCGTAAATTTAACATATTTTTTGTTTTTTTTGAATGTTTTATATTTGGATTAAATTAAAATATTTTTATTTTTCGAAATTATCTCGATGAGATTAATAACAAAAATAAAAAAAATTTATCACAAGTGAAAACATTTTAGTTGATTTTTAAATATTTTCAAATTTTTTATAAATTTTAGTTAAGTTTTTTTTTCATTATTCTTGATGACAAGAATAAAATAATATTTATGATTAATT
>JAOTRH010465197.1:0-27832 GCA_034768845.1 Heliamphora exappendiculata
ACAAAGCCGAACATGTTTAAACTAACTTTCTGTTAAAAGCCGCCTAATTTCTATCATCTCCATTTTTCTTATAGAAATGAAGAAAAAATAAATGGAGGAGTTTTGAATGCAGTTGCAATGCATTTATTTATTTATTTAATATTATTATTATTATTATTGGACCATTCTTTTGAATTATAAGTAATTTTATAAATAAATTTTATGAATACGTAACATTACTGAGTTACATTTTGCCACTGCCCTCCGCATAACAGCCAAATGCACAGGACAATTATTGTTGCAATCTCATGCCAAATAAAAGCAGACAAAAGTTACATTTTAATTGTTTTCTTTTTCTTGCACTTTCCACCACTTTCATCCTAACCAAACCCAGTCTATCTAAAGGAAAAGTTAAGCAGCCAAAAGTTGTGATGTGAAACAAAGACTGAAGAGATGCCATGGGAGAGACCAGGAAGTCATTGGCCTAGAACAAGGAGGAAACATCCTTTTTTGTGTGTGTGGAGAAGAGGTGTGCAGATAACTTGGCCATTCGCTTTAAACCGTTAATGTGCAAGAACCCAATCCGTCTGTGGTGGCTTGTGTGGATTGATGGATTGGGTTGGGATAATTAGGAGAAAAAAATAGATTGAGTCAGTTGGTTGCGGTTTATAACTCTTCAACCCGTCTAAAATGTATATAAATTTTCATGTTCTACGTATAAAAAATAATAATCTACTATATAGATAAACCTAAGACACATCGGCTCTAAACCCTAATCAATTTACACAATCTTAGTATCTTCTCAATGCTTGTCTCCCCCTCTTTCTTTCTTTGGTTGATTCTTAATTATTGATTGTTATTGGTAACTTATCCTGAACTACTGTTGAAATTTCTTGTTGATGACTTCAACTAATTTGTTCAAATTCGTTACTAAAAATTTCTTACTGATGACATTTTGTTTGTATTGTGAACATAAATCACTCAAGTATTTCTGTTATTACTAATACTATTTTAGTTAGGTACTTGAATAAATATGTTATTGGTTATGTTTGTTGGACTAAAAATATGTATGCTTCTTATAAATTTACATAGAACTTGTGGAATCTATTATGTTTGGTCCAAGTCTGAAATTTGTTATCCGGAAATATATTTGGTAAAGATTACTAAATTTAGTGAATTCTTTGATTTATTTATTTTTTAATAATTCAATTCGCCAAACCACCCACACTGTTAGGTTGAAATGGCTTAAAAATCAACTAATCCACTAGTTTTAAAGATGAGCTGATTGACAGTAAATTAAAAAAAGCTCCACCTGATAATTGTGAGTTAAATAGAATAAAATCGGTAACACAGTCCAATCCAATCCGCGCACATTCTTAATGCGTGGGTAAAGAAAATTAAGCCAATTCAGTATCAAGTTGTTATTCACAAGAAAAAATAAATAAATAAGAGTGGTAAAAAATAAAGTGGAAGGGAATCAATTAATGTTTTATATTCTTTATATGTGGATAAGAATCAAAATCTGTCAAGGCCTCTCCATCTTGCAGGATTCTATTTTGGAAAATTCTTGAAACATTTAGCGCCGCGAAGAAAATTCCGATTCTCCCCCCAATTTAGCAAAGTTATCAGCATCTCTGCAGACGGAATGTTGGAGTCCTTTTGGCAGCTTCATTTATCCTTACCAGACATGTCTTTCCACATACGTTAGATATCAATATAACTACACATCCATTATATGAGTGATCACTAAATTATTAATAATTTCTATCTCCGTCTAATAAATTAAGTTTTAAAATTAATTATAAGATTTTTACGTAGTATCAGAATCAGCGACCCATTATGTCTAAAAGGCATCTCATACGATGGGTCTGTAGTATGTAGCCTTACCTTATATTCTCAAAAAACTTTTTTCATGCTTTAAATTCGTGACATTCAAGTCACATGACAACAACTCTACCGTTTCGCCAAGACTCCCATTCCTATTACATCCCACTTTAAAAAACTAAAATATAATCTCACATCATACAATAATAGAACCACGTGGTTATTATGTAGTGTAATAAGTGATCTATCAATTTAATAACTTAAGTTTCTAAATTATATACAAAGAGGTGTGATCATATTTATTACTAATGCACCGGATCTCATCAGAATTTCGTAGTTAAGCATGCTTGGATAATAGTAGTACTAGAATAGGTGACCCCCTATGAAATTCTCGTGTTACACTTTAAGTGTGTAATGTTCAAGTGGCCTTTAATTCAATGGTATAGATATTACTTTTTCAAATGGAAAGTTGGAAGTTCAAACTTTACTATCTGCAAGGTGTAGGAGTTGTGTGTTAGTGAGTATTTATCGATCAAAAAAAAAATTATATACAATGTTTACATATTTTATCAAATTGCGAATCCATTCAACCCACTTTTTTTTTATAAATAAATGAAAAAACAGAATATGAAAACCCACCGGGCACAGCTGCTATTTCATGACTGAACTTGGAATCTTAATCCACTTTTATGCAGTTCTTTCATAAAACACATAGTTCAGTTAGTGTACACACACACATATAAAGACCCCCTTTTATCTTTCACTTTGTTCTTTTCTTCATATTAAGGCCTACTTTATGATAAAATTTTGCTTTTTCTTTTTCTTCTTTTTTTTTTCTTTACTAATTTTTGTATTCTTGTACTGAAACGTGTTTATTTTACCAATTCGTCTTGACAAAAAGAATAAAAAAATAATTTTTTAAAAACAGAATGAAAAGAAAAAAGCAAAATAAGGCATTGATCAAAAATAAGAACAAATCAAGTTGACCGAAAATTACTTTCTTTTGTTTTTTATTTTATTTTTGTTCTCAGAAGAAAGAGAAACCCTAAGTTGCTAGGGTTTAGACATGGGCTTTTCAGGTTTGTCCTCCACCACAAGAAGTTGCCCCTCCTAGGGTTCCCAACAACATCATATAATTGTCCCATTTTTAGCTATAAAGAAAGTAGGTAACTCGGAAAATGAGGCATCATGTTAATTAATTTATTAAAAGGTGATCTTCACAAATCACACCCATATCAATGGTACCAGGTATTTTTCTTTGAAATAAAAAATTATAAGGTTCCTTTGGAAAGATTGTGGGCCGGATTAATCCCTCAAAGATAAGTCAACTTGTGTATAAGTTAGCTCAAACACCGTGCTAAGATATATAAAAATTACATTTAAAAAGAATTTTGAATGTTTTTTTCATAATATTTTGAAAAAAGAAAATTCATTTGGTTATCAAAGCTAAAAGTTATTTCTCAGTGCATCAAGTCTTACGACAGATAGAGAAAAGAAAAAATAGTTTAAAAACATTTTCAAAATATTATTTGGTTATATTTTTCGAACTCAGTTTTTGGAGAATTCTACTTTCAAAATTTGAAATGTTCGTTTGGTGACTATTTTGACAAAAATTGCTGAGAAAAAATTAGACAAAATGGAGTTAAAAAGCGAAACCATTTAACAAACAGGAAAATCATGTTTTCAATGAATTTCGTTGTTCTTTTCCCCTACCATGCGAACTTTTTTCGCCTACCACGCTAGCTTTCTTTGCCCACCACACTATGCACTTCTCACCTTTCACGTTTTTAGTGAATGGTCCTTCGACTCCAACAACTTGTCGAAAGTCTCCTCTTTCGTCGGTTCCGACGTTGGAGTCTCGGCGGCATCCACCTTCAACTCCTTCAGCTTTTTCGTGCAGCCTCCCATTGTCTTCTCCCCGTTGAAGTTGTCGTCGCAAGCTTTCTTCGCCTCCAATGACTTGCTATAAGCCTCCTCCTTCACCAGTTTCGGCACCGAAGCCTCGGTGGCATCTGCCTTCAACTCCTTCGGCTTCATCACACAACCTCCCATTATCTATTTCTCTCTCTGTGTAGACTGTAGTGAGAAATGAAAATGATAAGTCGGCGATGAGAGAAGGGGTGTGCGTGGGTCGGCGCGGTACGAATTGAGTAAAGATCCATTACTCAAACCATTAATGGTGGCATAAAAAATTTCAATCTACTGTCGAACCACCCATTTTATAAAATCGACAAATTAGTTATTTTTTTGAGTGGTTTTACAATGACGGATTGACGGTTTAAAAATTAAATAAATATTTTATTAAAATACCAATTAATTCAAAATTAAAATAGAGATTACATCGATTTAAACAAAATATTAATGTAAAAATTCAAAAAAATAATCTAGCAATATATTTGATTACTAACAAAAATAAACATCTTACATTCATAATATAAGGTAGTAAACACCAAATAAAAGATAAAATAAATAAATAATTATAGGTCAGTGGCTCACGAAACCACTGACTCACTGTTATAGAAAATTAGAAATCAAGAATATTTTAGGATTAAAGAAATTAGAAAGATATTTTGGTATGAGATATTGAGACTTACAAATTTTAATTTTTACTTTTCTATTTATACCTTACGAATTAATGATTAGGTTAGAAGTTATGAGTTACAAATTAATAATAAAATAAAAAATAATTAAGTAATAAGTATTATATGCAGGCGGGTCTGTTGAATAGCAGGCGGAAGTGATTGAAACCGCCGCCATTAACCAACCCGTATGCTCTCTTTCTCAGCCCCCAATTTGCTATGCCATTTGTTTTTAATTTGCTTGGATTGGTGCGATGTGGGCGAATGTAGGTCGGTTGGGTGAGTTAGACAAATTTTTGAACAACCCTAAATGAGAGAGAGGGAGAAAAGAAACGTGGTCGACAGTAGGTTGCGTCTCATTGTCGGCGTCAACAGCATCTCAATTGTTAGCGGCGTCTTAGACGGCGGCTGAGTCTCTTCCATTTCTTGATTTAGAATCAGTTAGGGTTAGGGTTAGAGTTTCTAAAAACCAGTATACCACGCGTAATTTCTCTTTTTAAAATTTTATAAAACTATTTTTAAATTTATTTTTACAAACAGTTTTCAAATAACAATTTTAGTAAACGCAAACAAACGGGTTTAGGTCTTTTTTATAACTCAATTTTCTGAAAAATGTTTTTTAAAAATTGCTAATAAATGCTTTTTTTTTTATCTATTTTCAAATAATTTTTTTTGAAAAAGATGAAAATAAAAACTAAAATTTCTCGAAATCTCTATATGTAAACGTCTATAGGACTTTTGAATTGATGTGATCAGAGTATTCAAAATTCAATGAACTTTCTCAATTAATCAATGCATAATATAAATAAAGAAAAGAAATTTAAACGTGGATGCAAAATCATCTGCATAAATGAATTGATGGATACAATTAAAAGGGCTTAGAAACGTTATCACTAAAATCGTCAAGCTTCGAGAATCATTGACTTCTGCAAACTTTGATTATTGATGTTTTTTCCTCAATTCTTGCTCGCTTGCTTACCGAAAACGTGGAGATTAAGGATTAAGTTAGAAAAATTCTTTTGAATTATTATAAATATTGATAGAACAAAATATTTCAATTCTGGTAGAATTTCTAATTCTTCACGCTTCCAATTGTTCTTGGATTCGATTTCTTCCATTTCATATTTTTGTCTAACCATTGCAACAACATTAGTCTCTTTTTACGAATAATCAATACCTCTATACTATATTAAGAAAGAATACCTATTTGGTGTTCTCATACTTTGAAATTGTATACATTTTTAAATTAACTAAAATGCCCTTTAAGATTCTTCCTCAATTATTTTAAAATAACACCATTTCATTACGCTATTCAATATAACTATTTTAATTTTTGCATACCGAATTTACACACATTGCGTGAGTCTAGTCCTTTAATATATATACCCATTAAAAAGAAACCACAACAACTTTATTATTTTTTGGGGTTAAATTTTTGTCACTTAGTAAAATTTTAACCAATGATGTTTAGAAGAAAATGATTAGGTTTTGAGTTATCAAACATTTAAAACGTGGCATGCCGCTTGTTGAATCAAGCAAAAGGTAACGAGAACATATTAGATATTTTAATAAAAACATAAAATAAATCACCCTAAACAAATTATTCATGCAATTTAATTTTTTTTAATTTAAAAAGCCTTAAACTTTGAAAATTCTTGTTTACTAATTAATTTGTATTAATCAATTTTCTTAAATAAGCTAAATATCCCAAAAAAAGCTAACAATTAATCATACAAAAAATAAAATAAAACAATTACAATCACATACAAAATGTCAATTTTTTAAAACAAATCTTTTTAAACATCACAAACAGGCCCTCTGACTTCAAACTTTAAACTTTTAATTCATAGTTCCGTGTGCAGGTAGCCTAAATGTGTCATCAGTAGTCAAAACCTGCAAGAAGCTGATTCCCTCATTTTCACGCCTTCAGTAGAAATAGATTTTATTAATATTAGATATTGTGTTTGCTAACCATCGTTTATTGAGAGTAGGATAAAATAGACTTTTACAGCTAATAACGTATTGTTTGTGAATAATTATAGCAATTCTTACCCTTAAATATTATAATTTAATTATTACTTTTTTCAAAATAAAAATAAATTTTTATTGGCAAAAGATATTTATTATCCAATAAGTACGGTGGCTAGCATTTTAGTTAATATTATATATATAATCATTCCGAATACCGAGTTTGAACCACCCATAACTATTATTTAAGCAATAGGTCCCAGTACTCTTTGATTTAAAACCACAAAACAATGTACCCAAACATTGAAATTTTCTTGCATAAAAAAAGATTGATAATTGCTTCCTTTATTTATTTAATTTTTTTGTTCATTTGGGTCTGTTTGACCCAAAAAAAAAAAAGAAATTGATAGAAAGTGAAGTGAAAGAAAGAAAAACGGAAATAATTTTTTTATCCATTTGATTTTGACAAAAAATTTGCAAAAAAGAATTGATAGAAAAATTTAAAATTTTAATTTGTTGAACATAAAAGTTGCAAGAAAGTTATTCTATTTATCTAAATTGTCCTTACCCATTTGAAACATAAATAAAATATAAGTGGGAACTATGAACAAATTTAAAAAGTAAGAATATTGATTCACACTAAGTTTGTAAAAGCCCAGAAGCTAAGTTTGTAAGTTCAAGAAAATTGTACCAAAAAATACATTCCATAACTTCACCTTAAATAAAATTTTAAAAAGTTTAAAAGGGACTATAAATCTAAATTAGATTATAAAGGGAAAGTATGTTTATTTCACATATATGTACCCAGTGACTTAAAAGTTCAGATTGAAAACTATGTTCTTCCTTTTCTTTTATATAACGTATAAATTAGTGGGGCAGAAAGAGAAAGAATAGTTAGAGAAAACTAAAAACCATAGTTACCGCGGGAGAAAATTTAGTGAGAAAACTAAAAACGATGGTTACTGAGAGAATTATTTATCTCTTTTTTTTTTTTAATCTTCCAAAGCAAATATGTCTTTAAAGAAAAATGAAAAAAAGTTTGTAAATTAAGGTGGAACCGTGTGTTGGTCAAAAAAGTGAGTCCCTCACGGACCAAGGAACGGAACATGCCAAACGCGGCATAGTCTAGACATGGGTTGCAATAAAGGCGAATCCTTTTTTTGTAGTTTGGAAAGAGATTTTCTTTCAACTATTAGTATGGTTAGGCACCCGTGCCTAAATTTGCAGAGTAATTATTCGGTACTCTTAAAATATTATATAATATTATTTAAATAGTTTTTTATTGAATAATATAGTAAAAAATATTTTAAATAAAATAATATGAGTTCATTTTGTTGAACAGGTGGAAAATAAGATAAATTTATTTAATATGTATTAAATATTTTTATTTATTATAAATATAAGTAGGCGAGGAGTGAGAAACTATTAATTTATCAAATATCATGTTAGGTTATATGTTAGGTAAAGTTTACTCTTCTGTTCATATTGCACGTCTTTTGCAGTATCAAATGAAACTTTTCCTCGTCAGTCACATTCATTCACTTTTCTCTCTCTTAAATTAATTGTGCTTGACCCTTGGTTTGGCTAGATTAGAAGAAAGAAAGCATTCTTAGGGGTGTTTGGACTAGTTTTTAATTTTATGTTATTAATTTTAGTTATAAGTTATAATATATTTTAAATACTTATAATTTATACTACAAGTTATAACTATTTTTTTTTCTATTTCAATTACAAGTTATAATTTTTACCAAATAATCACAACTTTTACTATAAAGTTATAAGCTACAATTTAAAAATTATTATCTATAAGCTACTAGTTTTAGCAATCTCAAGCACCACCATAATTAAAATGCTAAATAAGGTCAATTTTTTTTATAGATAAAATAGAGCTTTATAACAAATATATATAAGCACTTTTATAATTTAAAAAATTATGATCTCTTCTCCATTATAAATTTATCTATTTTATTACTTGGTAGTTAATTGTTAGGTTTTAACCTAAAATTTTAAATTTTGTGTTTTAGTCCCAGGTGAAGATTTGTTCGAGCGGCCATCGACTTTTCGATTCTATGAACATTTACCGCTCTAGTGGCCCGCCGCATAAAAGAAATTCTGTTGCGACACTAGGATTAGTACGTTATATGACTTATATATAATGTTTTTATGTTTAGAAAATATAGAGATCGATCATTCAGATAATGTAGAGAACTCAGAAAGAGTGAAAGATTTTGTTCAGAGAACATAGAGAACTCAAAAAGAATGAAGGACATCATTCAAGAACGTCTATAAATTCAGTGAGAGGCTCAGCTTTGATATCAGAGAGAGTAGAGAGGCAGTGAGAGACTTAGTTTAAAACCATAGATATTATGAGGTAGAAAATAAATTTTGTAATTCGTGTTAAAGAATTTAGTGGATTAATTTTTCTCTCCCGTGGATGTAAGCAATCAACCGAACCACGTATATCTGGCGTAGTTGGTTGTTATTGTTTCTTTTGTGATTACTCTTATGGATTAAAACCTACGTAGATTATCGTTTGGTTATCTAAACTTGTTGATCTTATATTTGAAAATTTAAGCCTAAAAATTCCAATATTAATTAATGATTACTTGGTGTTGATGCCAATTATTAAAAACACTAAAATATAAATTTTATCCCTATTAAACTGCTCAAATTCTTATCAGTAATACATAAAAATACTAGCAATAATATATGTATACAATAATTTAGGAAAAAAATTATAATTTCTTAAAGGGTCGTATTAATCGTTTCCCAATGAGCGGTAATTAATATGTTAATGGAGACAAAAAAAAAATATTAATATATTTTTGGATGTGATATATTTAGCACTTTCATAGGTGGTTAATTTGTCGATGGAGACAAAATAATTTAATATCAATATATGTTTTAATGTGAGATCTATTATTTTCATATATATTAATACGTATTCTTTCTACGTGTGTGTATATCTATATTATTATTTAAAACAAAACATTACGCCTTCTTTAACTTTGAAACTCTCATTAAGGCTGAAGAATATTTTTGGAGATTAGGTAAATACGATTGAAATTAAGTTTTGCCTATTATTTTTTTATTAATAAGGATTTCTAAATGCGTATTTTTTTTACTACTTAATCTATTCTATAATATAGCAAAATATTGTGGACTCTTTGACGCTCAAAGTCCCATTTAGAATTCTTAAGAATTTATAATATTCTAATATTTAATAATCATGTGTTACAATTTAATGGGAATAAATCGGAATCTAATCTTTACCTTATCATTAGTAGTTTCAAATTACTATCCTAATATAACTACTTTTAATTTTTGATATTTATATTATAAACTTTGATTGATCTAAATTTGAATATTAAAGTACATTTTAATCACATGAACTCTCAAAAATTAGATTTCATTTAAGTATGAACACCAAACGGGTTTACTTTTTTTAAAAGTTGATATTGATCCTATAGGGTTTATAGTTTACTACTTTTACTTCTCTATTTATTGATCTAAGTGGGATTTTTAATTATATTTTATTTTGTTTTAATAAGATAGAATTAAAATTCATATTAGTCACATTTTTTTAGCTCTATACTTTTAACTGTTGAAAAATAGATTTCATTTCAGTATAAACATCAAACGGGTTTACTTCTTTTACTTCTTTTAAAAATAGATTTTATTGATCCAAGTGGGTTTATATTTTATTTTGTTTTAGAAAGATAGAATATTAAAGTACATTTTAATCACATTTGCTTAGCTTTATACTTTTATCTAAAATATCAATACCTAGCTTTTTATATATCTTATTACAAATGGAGAACAAAAATGTTCAAGAGAGTAAACCAAATGAACGGGTTTATTCTGGTTGGTACTTTTTTCTTAAATTTTTAATTTTTTAAATTTGATCAGTGATTAATAAATTTTTTGAGTTTTCTTTTCATGATTTTAGGGTGCGACTGGGGGTATGTAAATAACCTCATATGTTAAATAATGTTGTATAGATTGGCTAAAGGCATAAGATTCTAAATTGGATATAGGATTCTTACTTTTGGAATTGATTGGCTAATTCTGATGAGTAATAAGATTACTTTGGTCTTTTCACCTATTTATGGATGATCGAAGTAAGGAGATCATGCTCGGCCACATAAAAGAACTCTTCTCAATCGAGATGTTGATCACATGATTTGAAAGCAACATCTTTCGACCAGTTGATTGGCAATTGAGCAGGACGTGAGACAGACGTCACACAGACTAGAAATGAGGAACCTGATTAGCCGAGCGCGTAGTCATCACGAGGTATCACCGATAATAAGATATTTGCCCGTACTGTACCATTATAATCGTCTAGTACATGGGACCACGCAACGTGTCTAAAAAGATACTGTATAAAGAACCAAGGGTAAGAAACGAAAAATGTATGCTTGCCTTCTCTCTCATTCGCTTACTTGTTTTCCACTCTTTCGAATAACTGACTTGATCGTTAGAGGGGGCTTTGTCGGAATAATTCCAGCATACTCTCTAATGTTGCTATGTCATTTCAGGCCTAGTTCAGAACCCAAGGTGCCATTCGAGAAAGAAACGCCATCAAATTCAATTTTATTTTTTTTTATTTTTGCTTTTCTAATTTTTATGATTTTTTAAAAATTTTGTTAGGTTTCTTTTTTATTGAAACCATAGCCCTTTTATATATTCCATATGGAATTTGTTACTTAATTTTTTAAGTTTCTAAATTAAATAAGACTAAAATTTTATTTCAAAGTTTGTAACTAGATGTCGCTAAGATATAAAAAGATATAACTGGCATTCAATTTCTTTGTCTATCCATCTAAAAATTTTAAAATTTAAAATTAAATTTGGTTGAACATACCAACAATTTTGCGCTATATGTATTTCTTAATTTTTAAAAATCTAATATTATTAGATTTTGATTAGTACGTTAAAACTCTTTGTCGCTTTTGTTAATTTGATATATATATATATATAAAGATTTTTAAAAAAAAACTTAATATTTTGACATCTATACTATTACGATTGTGAATTCTTTAAGCCCAAATTTCATCCAGAGTTTTTGAGAAGTTATTATTTCTTTTATATTCAACAATTATTTATTACAATTTGATTGGTTCAAATTCAAATTTTTTTAAAATTTAAATTTTAAGATTAATGTAATCTTATTCTTAATAGATTCTGATTACTAACATGATATAACTATCTTAAAATTTTGGTATTTATATTTTAAATTTTAGCTGATTCAAATTCAAATTCTATAGAAATTTGAATGCTTCTAAAATTTAAATTGATACATTTGAAATTAATTTAATTTAATTTTACATTAATTTAGATTACTACCAAGATATATAGATATTTTAAAATTTTGTCATTTATCTTTTAAACTTGTCATATTAAAACTCTATCAATTTATATCTATATATTATTTAAAATAACAATTATAGTGTTTTATAAGAAAACAATCATATAAATAAATTAATGTACAAATAACATGTATCTAATATTAGCATTCTATCTTTACGTGCCTTTAATCCGAGTAATACATAGTATTTTAAAATGAATATAATATATCTATGCTTCTATAATTTTATATAGAATAAAACATAGAAAGTACTTTGAATTCTAAAGTTTTATCCTCCTTTTTTTTATAATATATATTTTTATATTCAACAAATTGTGTGTTATAAGTTGATTGGTTGAATTTTTTTTTTTTTTTAATAGACACAAATTGGAGATTTCTATCTAAACTCCCTTGAAATCTTTTCAATTTTGAAATTTCCAAAATTTGTGGATCAACCAATTCATTGTGATTACCATTTTATTTTTTGAGATTAAATTTATCGACATAGATATAAATTGTATTAGGCCTTATCAATTTTTAAAAATAAATTTATTCTTAATTGATTTAGATTATCTCTCTTTCAATGCCTATCCTTCTAAATTATCTCTTTCAACGCCTATCATTCTTAATTGATTAGGCCTTATCATTCTAAATTGTGCTCGCTCGATATTTTGTGTTGTATATCTATTTTTTTGTTTAGCTAATTCTTTACATTATTAGTTTTGTGGTTCTATATGCAATTATTTAAGAGCTATTTAGCTAGATTAGGATTTTTTTTATTTTTTTGTATTTATATTTGATGATTGATTTATTAATTATAGCTATTATTTTTACTATTAATTTTGGATGGGTACAAAAAAAAAGTGGAAGCATGGTGCAAATTGGTATCAACACTTAGATAATAATTAGTTTTGGGTACATTAAACAATTAAATTTATTTTCTGTGTAGATAATTTTCTTCATTATCTTTTACAATATAATTAGTAGAACTAAGGAGTTGAGTTGATTGGCAAACTAGTTTTAAAGCTTTTTTTTTTTGTTTTTTTTGTATTTTTAGTTAAAAAGTTAAATTTAGTTCAAATTAGATTGTTTGTTAACTTACCTTTTAAGTTAGCTTTTTTTAAATTAGTTGTTACTTTTTAGGATGAAAAATTAATTTTTTTTTTACTTTTTATTCAAATTGAATAATTTGATTTTTCTATATATTTGATATTAACAATTATATGTAGTTAGTAGTGGCAGTAAATAAGTTATGAATGAGAGATATTATATTTTAAAAGTGATTGGAGTTTGAATATAATATTTTAGGATTTAGTGTTTTGATTTTACTTTTTGTGTTTTTTATTTTTTTGTCAAACGGACCATGTTAATATTTTTTTTAATTTTTAACTAAAAAGCCAAAAAACTAAAATTTTTAAAAAGACCCTAAGCCTAAAAAAACACTATATTAAGAGAAATGGATAGTTTTCCATCTATTTGAGAAATTGAGAGAATCAAGATTCTAATGTCGGCTACACCAAACACGCTCTTATATTGACTAACAAAAATGAAGGCATTGGATTAACTGGATGGACCCGTGATGGGCCCATAAGCCCAGACTACACAGTTCTGTCCACAACTGCGGACTAGAAAAAAGCCATTTTCAGAAGTAAAGAGAGACATAAATATCTGCCATAAACTACTTGTCATTCATTTAGCTGATATGTAGGCTAAGTTCATTGAGATGACAACATATTTTGGATCACTTTGGAAGTTCGTTTCTTCGGACCCTTATTATGGCATGGTTAGCAATAGCTATCCCGGAAAATGAATGCTATCAATTTTGGGGTGTGCATAAATTGATCTAGACACATTGAGATATAAAAATAATAATAAAAAAATTATTATTATAACCGATGCATTTGGCCAAATTCAATATAATATTGTTCCGTCGCGACAAAGATGTCATCATCTGGCAAGTTGATCAACATGTTGAAAATTGTTATACCCGAAGCAAAATCTCGATTTCTAATACTATTGACCAACTGCAAAAATGAATTGTTTTATTACGTTCCATTTTTGCCTGTGAAAGTCAGCTCGAATCATTAAATATTTCATATTTTTAAGTAATTATATAGAAAATGGATTTTCACTAACAATGTGATTGTATGAATATGATATGGGGGCGCAAGTGGAGTGGAGCGACAGTGGCAGTAATGGGTGTTGCAATTGTGGTGGTGAAAGGGTAGGGTGACAGTAGTTGTGGAGAAATGGTGGAGTAGTGATAGGAGCAGTGGTGGTACTGTGGTGCGGGGGATGAAAGCAATGTTGTAGTGATGATAGTAACGATATAATTGATGGTGGAGTGGTAGTATTTAATTTTTTAGGTCTAAACTATCAAAAAAATTACATTTAAAAGGTTATTACTTTTCCATCAAATTAAGATACTTTTTTGTTAACCACAAGAAAAAAAAATCGTCACCCCAAATATGAAAAATGTAAACGTGATTTTTAATTTTTTTTCTTGCCAAAACAAACGGAGTGACACGGCAAAGTATTATCAATTAATGCAAATAATTGAATTCAAGTTTGATCATGATTTTGTTTTTCATTGAGTAATTTGTTCTATTTTTTGTCTTAGTGGTGAACGCAAGGACTTTAGAAATCAAACCAAGCAATGAATGCTCGCATGAAGAAAAGTATTGGCATTGTTTGTCTCCATGGAGAATTAATATTTTTCATTTTCAAATAATTATATGAACATAAATTGTTATCAATTGACAATAGGAACATTATATGAGGCTTGGGCAGTATTGTGGCAATATCAGTGGTGGAAGAGTAATAGTGACAGTAGTAGTGGAAAAATTAATGACGACAATGACAATGGTAGCAATGTGTTGCTGATGATAGTGATGGTAATATAAGGGTGTTGGCGAGGATGATGGTGGGCAGTGAAGAGTTGTAGCGGTGGTGTGAGTAGTAGTGATACAATGGCAACGATGACGATAATGTTTGACGGCACTTAAAAATTAACACACACTCCATATTTGAAAATAATAACATAAAAGTAATTGGCTTATAAAATAGAGCAATCACTACAATTTTTTTTTGTTTTTTGGAAGAGGGAGGGGACAGGATGGGAAGCAAATATTCAATACTCTTAGAGCAAATCTAAGTGGTTCTCTAACTTAACAATCATTGGTGTATTTAGTATGATTCATCATTTTTTTATTATTATTTTATTCAACATATGAAGATGTGTCATCGAGTGATTTCAATGGAGTATTACTCCAAGAGCATTGAATAATTGCTTGGAAGAGAAAGCTTTGCATAGATTTGGCTAGAATTAGAAGGAAGAATATGTAAGAAAATCAAACATGTTTATACGCAATGAAAATATAAATAATATACCATCAACTATGATTATTTAAGTGCTTAAAAAGATTTAAACTGACAAAGCGATTATTCTTAATTTTATTTTGATAAAAACCATTAATGAATCACACAATTTTTTATTAAGGTTAGGGTTGGGACCCCTCGTTATTTATATAGAATGTACAATACTTGCATCTATTCCCAATAGGATCGCTTATTCATGTAAGAATTTATCACTATCACTGGCATTTAAATCCACCACGCCACCACAATACAACCCTCAAAATCGAGACAAATGTGACCTGCTGAACCCTTTCTTGTTTCATGAGTGAATAAAGCTTTGGAGCAAATCCATTCATTTCTAGCCCTCCCATGACACTACTCCTCCATTGTACAGGGATGAAAAGTGACCGACTTTTCACCCACCATACAAAGGAACCACACCTTCAAATTGCCAAGAAAACTTTTCCATTGTGGGATAACAAAATTGTGTTTATCTTCGTAGCACAAAACAAATAATATTTAGGTACGTGCTCTGACAATGTGGTGATTCTTTCATTTGATACCATTTGTGGAATCTTAATTCTACAACGTGAAACCACGCACCATGAGAATAATATTGGAGGACAAAAGTCCGACTTAGCTAACTCTTGACCCACCTTATTCATGTACTTAGTGATCCCCACTGTTATAGATATTGGGATCTTGTTTCTTGTTTCTCTCTATGTATGCATGTACCAATATCCCTTGACCCAAGGCACCTTAAGGAAGATCATGCGGACAAAATTAAAATAATTGTGTAACAACTCAAGTGAATTACTGATTCAATAACTTGAATATAAGCCTAACAACGTGGTCTAAAATACTTAAACCCAGGTTATTAGTAGTAACCTACAAGTTTCATTATTTACTAGACTTATTTTCTATATCCCACCGATGTGGGACAGGTTCTTCTCCTTGATTAAGATATAGATAATAGCGCATTAGTGAACACAGAGTAGTCCATTAGCATGTACATGGTATACATTCTCGTGACCTCTATCCATCTCCAGAGTCTTTACTCTTTTATCCACACTGCCACAAAACTCGTCACGGGAACCAAAATTAACTATGATACCATTTGTAACGATCCAAGTGAACCGTTTGTCCAATAACTTGAATATGAACTTAATAACACGACCCAAAATACTTAAATCGAAATTATTAGTAATAATTCACAAGTTTTATTATATACCAAATTTATTTTTTATCTCCCATTAATAGAGAATGGGCTATCACAAATTGGCACCTCGTTAATCTTCGTACCCTCCCTTTGCATTAGGTTAAACAAATTTAGTGCTTCCCTCGAGTACGCGCACTATGCATATCCCGCAATCATCGTTTTCCAGGCAGCAGGGCCCTTCTGAGGCATATTATCAAACAAAATTCGCGCAAAACAGTCATCACGCGAATTGGCACAAGCAGTCACCATGTCTGAGTCAGCAAATCTGGCTAAGAAACTTTACCAAACACTTATATGTTTACAATCCAGTACAGTACACCCAATTCGGCATACATGTAAATCAAAACAATTTTGAACGCGTGGGTCTGTTTCAAACCCGTGTTTCATAACCGAGCGGCATGGACGGCGAGACCTGTTTCACCTGCCAACAGCTACGTACGCACAGGTGCGAACCGAGAAACGAAGAAAGTGAACGTGTAGTTATCAGGGTGAGGACTGCGACTAGAATGTAAAATTTTCATGGTAGAATAGAAATGGAAGCTCCTTTTGATGGTTTGCGCTTTTGGAGTGAGCTCTGATCATGGCACTACTCTCTTAAATACGAAATAGTGATAAAAATAACATTATAATATTTATTAAAATATTAATAATTTTTACATAATATTACAAATAGATAAATTTATTGTTAACAGAATAAACACTAAAAAAGTGATATAATTAATAATATTTAAACTGATAACATTTTGCGTATAATGAACTTATAATTTTATTAGTAATTCCACAATGGGTGATAAGTAATATATTCTAGGAGTTTGCACAAAATAATAAAATTTCTTAATAGATTGTTGTCATTCAAAAAAAGCCACCAATATAGAAAAATAATATTCTATTACCACATTGATACAACAATAATTATATTGATCAAAAGAATTATTCAAATTTAAAACTAATCTATATGAGATAAAAAGAAATAAAGTTACCTTACATATAGGTTCTTCTATTCGTTTCTATGGAAAAAATATTTTTATTTGGTAAAATATTTTTAGTAAAAAACATTTTTGTAAAAATTATTTTCTAAATGATAAGATGCAAATAAATGTTGATTTATCCTTAATTAGAGATTTCTCTATGAAAAATATGAAACAGAGTTTAATGAAGCGAATAGGGAATGAACCCTTCACCCACAACACATAAAAGGAGAAAGATTTATTCAATCACATAGTTTGGGCTCATAAATATCATGCGCTTGAGCCTTTTTATTTGGTTAGATTGAAAGGACTAATGAATTAGAGTAATGGTAAAGGGTGTGATACTGTGTGGAGATTGGTTGAAATTAAGCTTAAATTTTTTTTGTCATATCAATTCATTTATATAGCAAAAAATTTAAAGGGGAATTAGGTGAATTTGTAATGTTTTTCAGTGCTGTGAATTCATTAGTACAGTTAAAATCTTTATATTCTGAATAGTTAAATAAAATTGGAAAATTTCAATCGAGATTAGGCTTGATCAAAGGCGATCGAGATTGATTATGGACGATCAGAGGTAATTGGGAGCAATCTCGTTCAATCTGTAGTGACAGACCAGTTATTAATAGATACGACATGAATTTTAGTTGTAGATGAAATCAAGTCAGTCGACGATTTTTTAATTCGACAGATTATTGGCAACTATTAATTATCGACGAATAGGTAAAGTGACGGTAAATACCTCAATGAATAAGTATTGGGTATCTTGGTGTAGAGGTGTAGGCCAGGTTTGAGAGTGGCGAATTGACGGCAATGACAGAATTCACATTAACACCGGTTATCTTCAAGGTGATTTGCAGAATTTAAGTCAAAGTGGAAATTGCTGGATGTGTATTTTATATTCTGTAAATCCATATAATCAAAATTTTATATCTTTATGTGATTTTCTTTTTGTGTACATTAATGTATTTTTATTTGCGTTCAAAGATTGATGATTAAATTTCAAGAGCATATACATTGATCCTTGCACGAAACGCATCAAATAACTTTTGTGGGTGTATCCCTCTTAATAATGTAGATTAATGTCTTCTTGTAGAAACAAAATTTTGTCAAATACAACTTAGGCACTATGTGTGATAATTTTTTTTATATATTTTTTTTATTTTTAGTAAAAAAATTGCGCTTAGCTTAAACGATGATTTTAGTTGAACTTTAACGACAACAATTTTGTTGCATATGTCAAATATTTAGCTGAGTGATTTAGTTTTTTTCGTCAAAAAACATTTAACTTTTAGCCAGAAAATATGTTTCGGTCACGAGGTACTTTTTGCAATAACTATATGGTAATAACTCATTTATCATTTATTATAATAAATATTGCATATATTTTATGTTTACTCCATATTTTATTCTATACTCATGAAAAGATTGTGTTTCTTGTATTGCTTCATTATTAACGTAGATTTTCGTGAAAAAAAATCTCCATCAGAACAGAAAATTTCAAAGGAGAAGAAATTAGCAAAAGTCGTGGGCGGCCCAACGATTGCGGGCCGTAGGCGAGATAATAAATAGAGATTTTGTATGTTTAATATATATATATATATTTAGAATTTTATTTTTTTGCTTTTTAAGATGTAAAATTTTTGACTATATTTTCATAATTAAAATTTTAAAATATTTTTTTCATGAATAATATTATTAATTCACTTAATTTTTTTTTATGATATTATCGATCTAATATCTTTTTAATTCTAATTTTAAAAAATGTCTTTTACGTATAAACTATTGTTATTGAAATTGTTAATAATCTACACTCTTTTAATAAGATAAGACTAGGTAAACTATTATTTTTTGGTGAAGCTTTCTATTTTGTTGCAATCTTCTTATAAAAATAATAAATATGTAAAATATTTTATTACTTAAAAAGGGCAAATATGTAAAAGAAATTGCTCAGTTCAATTAACAACGAAGAATCTTTAATTACACAATTTTTTGTTTAGTGTAACCCACAAGTACACAAGTTTTGAATCTATTATTGCATTGTATACAAATATTCAATGCATATAAAAATATTTAAAAAGTATGTATATTTAGTATCTCTTTGGCAACAAGCAAACATGCATCCTATGGGCCACAAATCTAGTATTTTATAAGCAATGCACGAGTTTGGAAAACAAAATTAGTCTTTTATTATTTTTTACATAAAGAGTCTTTTTCTTCGGTGGGTATAACTTTTTTCAAAACTTCTAATTTTAAAGATAAATCTAAACTATCAATATTACAAAAGGTGCAGTGTTTTAAAAGACTTGAAGAATAAGATTTCTTTTAAAACTAAACTTTATAAATAAAATTGATATATGTATACGCAGCGAAAATATGAATAATATACATTCAATTATAATTGTTCAAGTGTTAAAATAGATCTGTACTTACATAGTGAATCTTCTAATCTTATAACTTTATCTTGATGAAACTGTTGATAAATCACAGACGTTTTTCATAAAAACTATATTAGGGTTCCCTCTTATTTATAGGCAACGACACTCTTCCATCAAGGGACACCAATCGCACCTATTCTTAATAGGTACCTATTCACATATAGACATGACTTTTCACTAATATTCTTTTAATATAATATATATATTCTTTATCTATCACTCATTAAATAATACAAACTTACTTAATACTTTTAACTTTAAATAAATAAAATGTCTTCATACATTTAAAATTGTTCGAACATATTCTCAATTAAAGGAGTAGCATTTTCTATAAGTAATAATAAAAGACTAATATGCAAATCTTTTAAGCGTAAGTTTTTACGAATTAGAGAGGCAAAAAATAATATATCATACTAAATAATCATGCTTAATAAAAATTCAAACTCTTTTCACTTCTTGCTTTTCATAAATCCCATTAATTCTTTCCAGCAACCTTACTGGTTGGAAAGTACAATTCATTGAATGAGAAATTTTTTATTTGAAAAAATATTAAAATTTAGAAAGCTTTTTTTTATATTATTATTTTTTATTTTCAATATTCTAGTATATAAGTTGTTTACATTTGAGTAAATAAGGCTTAGCCTATTGTATTTGTAAGCCTAATAAATAATATATAAATATATATTTTATTTTTTAATATAATTTATTTTAAAAATCATAAATAAAAGTATATTTTATATAAAAAAAAATTAGAAGTCTTACGTTTTTTTTTGAGACGACATAGACCGCATGCCAAAAATAAAACATCTCATCACTATAGTGAAGTGATCAAAGAGATGGGGGACCTCTCATCACGTAGACGCCCACCTAACCTTGACTTCAAAGACAAGGAACAGAAGCTACAATGCATGCACCAAAAGCTGCAAAAAATAGTGCTCTTTTGTCCATGTTTGGGGCTCGGATCAAGTGGTTCGAATTGGATTAAAAAAATACGTGAAATTTAGAATTTATTTTTTATTTTGAATGAAATTGAATATGATAAAAAGAATAAGTAATATTGTAGATTTTATATATTTTTTTAATACCAAGAAATTATGAAATAAATTATGTATACAATAAGAAATTTAATTAGCGTTTAATTATGGTAAAATAAAAAAAAAGAATAATAGCTAAAGAATTATTTTTTACTTTAATTAAACTCGGTATAAATGATACTACGATATATATATATATATATATATATATAATCTTATTTAGAATGTGTTTGTCAAAAATTATTTATCAACTTTTAATTTATTTCTCAGCCAAAAGTTAAAACAATTCAGACAAGTATACTTATAACTTTTAATTCAAAATCAACAAATATAAATCATGCTAGTTAAAATTATAAGTTTAAACAATAATAAATATTTTTAATTTTTGCTTAAAATTATAATTGCACCATTTCAACTAGAATTTATAAGATTATAAATTCAGTTGCATCAAATACCATTTTACTATCAGATAGTAAGGGTATTTACGAGAATTTCTCCAAAATAGCTTATTTTATTTTTAAATATTTTTTAAAGTTGTGTTTAAGTTTTGGAGTTTTTAAATAGGGATCCTATATGTAAAATTTGTAAAAAGATTAGTTTTATTCTAATTTTTTTAAGACTATGTCCCATTTTATATTATTATATCTAATATGCCTCTAAACTCCGTTTGAATCCAAAGCAACTGCAAAATTTCTATTTTTTTAACTGAGAAAGTTTTCTGTTTCAATAGAAATAAAGTTGAGAAATTTCTCGTCTAACAATCGAAGCCTCATTTTAAAAAAAAAATATTTTAATAAAACGTATAATTAAGTTCTTAGTAAAATATATAGTTATTTGAGAAAATTATCACTTAAAATAAAAAAATTTCAATCATTTTCTTATTTTTTACAAAAAAATTTTGGACTGAAAAATTTATCAATTAAATTCACTGTAAACAAAAAAAAAATTAATAGTTCTTTACTCCAGTACATTGACTGTCAATCAACACCGTCGACTTTTTCGTCTTCTTCTCTAGAGTTGGCGTCATCGACTCCTTCTTTTCTCACCATCGCAGAAGACTTCAACTTTCTCACCATCACTGATACTCTGTCGCGCTTCATCAGATTGTTGCCACTGTAACACAGCACTCTCTCCATGAAGGATCACTAACGAAAGCTCCAAAACGAGATTTCAAATATGGAAACAGTGGTGGTCGACTGTGGTGCGAAGGCGGTGATGCAAAGGCTGCAACAGGCAACGGTCGACGGTGATAGTCGACGGCAGAAGGCGACTAGGGCTTTTGGAATAAGCAAATTGCTACTAGAATTTTTGCAATAAATGGTATATTTTGGTATATTTTAAAATAGCATTTAAAAATTCAAACTAGAAATTAAAAAAAAAAGTTAGTAATGGGACTACATCTTTTTGAACTTTTTCAAATAAGAATAATAATTAATTAACCCTTAATTTTTTTATGTTTTTTATTTCTCTTGTCATCAAAAATCTTAAAAGTAAAAAAAGAATTGAACAATATTAAAATAATCATTAAAGAAGAACATAAGTTGTATTTTGATTGAAAATCTATTTTTTGAATTACTTTTTTGTTTTAATTTTTATATTTCGGTTGTTCTTAACGAGATAAATTCTAAAAGTTTGAAAGTTTGGGATTAAATTAAAAGAAATTACTACAAATGAAAAAGGAATATTTAAAACAAGTTTCAACAAACACCATTAATAATTAAAAATGAGAATTGCGTATTATTTATTATTTATATCTTTTATTATTCAATACATCAAATTTATAATCTTGTGGCATCTTGTTTTGGCGGACAGGATATTATGAGATAAATAATTCTCCTACTAATTATTCTTTAGAGTTGGCTTTACTCCGGTTCAGTTGAGGACCAAAGAGGTTTAGTTGTATTTTTTATGAGTTTAAAATAAATATATTTTGATAATTTATACCATTTATTTTATTGTTGTGTATTTATATATTATTATTGTAAGTTAAATTAATCGAATTTTATTAAATATCTTAACAAATCGCATTTGTATTAATAAAAAGAATAATAATAAATTATACATTACAATTTATTTTTATTAATGCAAATATTATTTGTTAAGGCAGTTGACAATATCCAATCAATTTGATTTTTTTCAGTAATAATATATAAATAAAAAATAATAAAATAAACGAATCAGATCATTAAAATATATTTATTTTGAGCCCAAAAAATATATAATTGTACCTCTCCATTCCTGTTGAAGACTGGAGAGAAGGCCCTCCCTTATTCTTTTCCTAATTACTCGTCCTCTTCTTTTCTATTTATTTGTCCCTCATTTGTTTTATTATATAAATGGAGAATATCAATTCGTGTTTCCGAGATTGTGAAAGATGTTTATTTAAATAAATTATTATTAAATATTAAAAAATTTATTATTTACAGAAACTTTTTAGTAAATAAAAAAATAAATTTTAAATTTTAAATTTTAAATTTTAAATACAATAACGGTTGTTTAACTGTGTGCCACCTTTCGAGTATATGAAAAAAAAGAAAAAACTAATAATTCAATCCTGATTTTCAATCCCTCCTTATAAATATAAAAAATAAACTTATTTTGAAGTAATAATTTAATCTAAAGTTCTCAATCATTTGATACAAACATAGCCATGTTTAGTAGTAAAATCTTCTAATTAAAGTGGGGGTCTCAAAAATCACCACACGCGCCACAACAGTAGAGTGGGCAAGAGAAAAGTTACGGCTCCGTTGCAAGCACAGCAACACTGACAAATAATTTGAATTATCGTTGTGAGCCAACTCCATACTCTCAAAATAGAGTTTAGAAGAGTTTTGAAAGCAAAATAGATTTTTTTTAAAAAAATTATTACTATAGTACTTTTTTTAACTAGTGTATAATTAATTTCGTTAAAATAATATAATTAATCTCATAATAATATAAAATACTGTATTAAATTATTTTTTATAATTATAAATATGTAATTTTCGAGAGCTTAACAACCGTTTCGTATAGTTGAATACCAAGTTATTTGTGTAGTTTGATTCAATAATTGTTTGATCGCACATATTAAAAATAGTATTTTTGATACTATTTACGACTAAACTATTATGTACTAATTTTAAAACATAAATTCTCATGGAATATAATTGTAAAAGTTTATATATTTATATTTTTTTGTTAAAATAACAATATGATTATTTCAAAAATGTATTCTACTTATTAATTGATACGTATAATTTAATTTATAGTATGCTGCTAATATATAATTAATTACTAATTATTGTAAAAATTATTATTTTATAAAATAAATAAAATTAAAATTTTTAAATAATTCCATTAATAAAAATTTCTGAAATTGCTACTGTTTGACGGGAGAGAATTTTAAGAAGATCTCATTCTACAAAATGAAGAAAATGAAGAATTCTGGAGGTTTGTTGTTATTACGTGACAGCAGAGTGCTGTCAGCATAAATAAATTTTATTTATGATATCAAAATTTAATTGGGATTGTTTATTTTTTAAATTCGGCAAGTAATCAATTCTTGTAAGATATTTTTTGCTGAGGAAATTAGTTTGGTGGAAGATAATTTATTTAGAATGCTTATATAAAATATTTTGAAAGATAACAATAAGTGGTATTTCAAGACTTCTATGGCGGTTAACGGAAATTATATTGAGAGGAAATTTGACATCGCAGAATTAATTCTTGTTTAAAGTGATTATAAAAAGTTATTGGTTGTTATATGTGATTATTTATACAAATTTATTCTGTCATATATATATATATATATATAGTCATTGTATTATGGCTACTTTACTTTAATAATTCAATAATAAATTCTATGTAGGACAAGTAATAGTTTAAATTAAATCTTAATAGTAGCATAATATAAATTGTTATTTAAAGATCTTTAAGAGAGAGTCTTTAACACTAGCTGAGTAACCATAAATGAGTTACAGTATTTCTTTCTTACTAGAGGGTGGCACACACGTGTGTGCGGTTATATTTTAAAACTTAAAATTTAAAAATTTGAACTGAATTGAAGTAGTTAATATCTTTAACTGTTTTGATTTTTGAATGCACACTTGTACACGCATGCGTGTGTGGCAACTACCAATTTTTATAATTTGAATTATTCATCTTTTGAAGTTAGTTAGAGTAATTTTTTTTTGACATTTCTTATCTAACTTCTTTAATTCTAGAATATTTTGAATTACAGAACAGCTAGTTTTTTTTTATATAATTTTAATTATTCATCTTTTAAAGTTAGTTAGAGTAAATTATTAATATAAAATAATTAGATTGATTAAATATCGATCGACGTGCGTTTAAAAAAAAATAGTTAGATAAATATGTGTCAATCACGTGTCTGATATCGAATTAAACACATTTTTATATAAGCAAATTTGACAATATAAAACTAAACTCCCCAAAAGACTTAATAAACATATTATGCCTTCCAAGTGCAACACTAATCCATAGCTATATCCACACTGCATAATTCATTAATTGTAGACCTAGGATTATATGAGACTTGTCATGAAATATCCCTCCAAGTATGGGTATATTATCTCACATTTTCAAGACTAAAACTTAATGAACACAAAAAAACTTTTCAATAACATGACTCCTAAGTTGATTTTAAGAACTCAAAAAAAAAATACTTTAATAAAAAGAAAGAAATAATGCCAAATTAAAAGCGACTTGTCCAACAAGTAAAAACTGTTAAAAAAATTAATAATTATATACTTAAAATGTTATATTCAGTGAACAAGTTTTCACTATTATAAATTATATATAAGGAAAAAAAATATTTTATATTTGAGATTTTTATACAAAATATATACCCAGAATGATTTGGCATTTATATTTTTGAAATTAGAACCACAATAATGTGTTTTTTTTTTCGTTAAAAATGAAAAAACCACAAAAGACATATTTTTGTATAAAACTTTTGGAGGTATAAAATTATTTTTATGGACATAATCAATTGATCAAATTAGACATGATGAAATTGTAATATTGGAAACATTTCCAATGTTTAGAGCATCTCAAACCTAATACTCTAAATTAAGATAATTAAAATAATATTTTTTATTTAAAAAGTAATTATAAAAAATTATCCTATTCGTGCTTACTCCAACCACATTATCTATTCCAATCTCTATTTTTTTCAATATCATTTATTCTCTTTGAAACTCAAACATGCAAATTATTTCTTTTAGATTTTACTAAAATGTATTATTTATAGTGGTATCTTTTTAAAGGTATTTTAAATATCTTTCTAATAATATTAAATTTATTAAAAATAAATACAAAAATTAAAAATTTTACTCATTTAATGAATGAAATGTTCATTCTCTATATTTAGAGAATGATTCTCTTTTTTTTTTCTTTTTTTTGTTACTCTATATTTAGAGTATTGTCAAAATGCTAACTCTCAAATAGAAAATAACTCTAAAATGAAGATATGAAGAATGGATTAGAGTTGGTCTTAAGGAACACTAGTTAAAATTTTCAGCTCTGCTTTTATTGTAATACTAGCAACATTGCCCACGTGTTGCTCGTGCATCATAAATTGAGAAGAATTAAGAATTTATTATTTATTTTTTTAGTTTTTTTAACTATTTTAAAAAAAATACAAAAAATAAAAATATCAAATTATTTTTAAAATTTTTGTACAAATAAAATAAAATGTCACAAAGGTTTCATCAACTTGGGTGTTCCTTTATTATAACAGTATAAATTATTGCATCAAAAGCTGAATGTGTCAGATTGTGGCCCTGTTTGGGCTAATAAGTTAAATTTATTTTTGTTTATTTGATCTTTTTTGGTACTTTTTAAAATGTTTTTAGCAATAATTTTATATCTTTTCAAAAATTGTGAAGAATGGAATAGGTGAGAAAAAATCCAACCAAAAGGTAAAAAAGTTAAATAAATATAAAAATAAGTAACATAAAATTTAACTTATTAGCTTATATTTTTTATTGTTGAACTTTAATATTTTGGTCAATTTGTTTTTTTTTTTTTACTTTTTAACTCATTTTGATTAGAAAATTTAAAAAGTATAATAATTTAATCAAAGTTATAGCTTTTACTATGAGCTAATTATGCGCAGAATGCTGATTAAAATAAAATAAATATTTAATGCATTACATATCCATTGAACAAAAAATATAGTAAAAAGTTAGGGTTACTCTCTTGCCCCATCATGTAAAATCTTTGTGGGCTATATTGGACAAACTTGATAATTTAAACTATTTATGTTGTAGTGTCCATTAAAAATATTATATGCTAAAAAAAAACAAATTGATTGGATAGCAGTAATTATATAATCCGATAGCATTGCCGCCAAAAAAAAAAAAAAAGAGAGGAGAATTTATTAACAAAATCATATATGTCAGAGTAGAAACCAGGTCTTCTCTTTGTATTAAGGAACTAAAAATTTGAATGAAATTATTATTTTAAAATAGGTTTGTTGTATTGACAATAGTTGTTACTATCGTATCGTATCGTATCGGTCGGTGTTTAATAGATTAGAGTAATATCATTACACTAATTACTTAATTTGGTACGGACAAAAATATTAGTCGTACCGATCAATGCCGATCTATACTAGCTTATACAGAGTAATATTAGATATGTACCGATTCATAATTAATTTTTTTTAAAAAATTAAACTTTTATTTTTTATTTTTATATTTCAACTTAAGTATCAAATATAGCATAAAGAGAGAGTTCTAAAACTAATCAATATTAAATTATTGTTAAAAAATTTACATATTAAATTTTATCGCTTTTAAATTAACTATTTCATTATAAACAATGAGATTAAATTTAAATTAGACTAATTAATTAAAATATTATTTTAAATAAATAATTATATTTTACTAATTTTTTATTATTGAATAATATTTTTAAAAATATGTATATATATAATATTTTATTGCAATAGATTCAAAATGGTATCAAGTATTTTATGGTTACCGATATATACTATATCAATAAGAAAATTAAATAACTATTTAATACAATATTAAGAACTAAGGTAGGATTACAAAGTTTAAATTGGAAATTTTGTTCCTCCTTTTCTTTTATAAAAGTGATAAATAAGTGTGG
>JAOTRH010465208.1:10569-27830 GCA_034768845.1 Heliamphora exappendiculata
GATAGAGTTCTTGGGAGATTATAATTTTGATCTACAGTTTCATCCGGGCAAAGCCAATGTGGTGGCCGATGCCCTTAATCAGAAGTCTTTGAGCTCGTTAGCTCACATAGCCATTAAGGAGTGGAGTATGCTTAGGGAAGTTAGCGAGTATGACCTTCAAGTTGGGTGAGTTCGGTGATCGTGTTACCATATTCACGGTGATTTCTCAACCCACCCTTATTCACCACATTGTAGAGGCTTAGCGATGGGATGCAGAGAGCTTGATGTTTCGAGAGTGAGTCTTGAGTGGTGAGGATGCCAAGGAGTGGACTAACCACTTCGATCAGAGTTTGAGGTTTGCGGGGAGGATCTTTGTGCCAGAGTCATGTCATGGGGACGTGCTTTGTGAGTTCCATCATTTGCGTTTAGTGATACATCCAAGTGGCACCAAGATGTATCATGAAGTACGTAGACAATTTTGGTGGAGGGATATGAAGAAAGATGTTGTGCTTTTTGACTCGTGCTACCTTACTTGCCAACAGGTGAAGGCCGAATAACAGAAATTGGTGGGTCAGTTGCAGCTGTTGTCAGTGTCGGAGAAAAAATAGGAGAATATCACCATGAATTTTGTGTCGGGCCTTCTAACGTCGCCGAAGGGGCAGGATGCCGTGTGTGTCGTGGTGGGCAAGTCAACTAAGTCCGCGCACTTCCTTTCTATTCGCATGACAAATTCTGTTGATAAGCTTAGCAAGTTTTATGTGAGTGAGATTTTCAGACTCCATGGAGTTTTAATTTCCATTATCTCGAATCGAGATTCTCATTTCACATCATATTTTTTGCAGAGTTTACAGTCAGCTATGGCCAATCGAGCCTACTTCTTAATATTGCTTTTCATCCACAGATCGATGGCCAATCGAAGCACACCATCCAGATACTCAAAGATATGCTGTGAGCGTGTGTTCAAGATTTTCGTAGGTCATGGGAGGACCACTTGTCGTTGGTGGAATTTGCCTATAATAATAGTTACCAGCCGAGCATTCAGATGGCACCTTATGAGGCATTATATGGTAGACCCCGTAGGTCACCCGTATATTGGACCGACGTGGGTGAGACAACCGTGTTAGGGCCGGAGCTTGTGCATGAAATCACAGAAAAGATGATCATGATCCATAAACGTTTAGTAACTGCTCAAAAATGTTAGAAAAGCTATGCTGACAATAGGAAAAACGTTGGCGTTCGAGGTGGGAGACCACGTGTTCTTGAAGGTTTTGCCACGAAGGGGCTTAATGAGGTTTGGAAAGAGTGGGAAGTTATCGTCGCATTTCATTGGACCATTTGAGATCCTTGATAGGATTGGAGAGGTGGCCTATTGCCTTGCCTTGCCGCCACAGCTAGCCTCCGTACACAACATTTTCCATGAACTGGACCCATCTCGTGTTTTGGATTGGATGGAGTTGAGAGTAAAAGATGATGTTATCTACGAGGAGAGACCGGTGAGAATTCTTGACACCAAAGAGCAAGTCCTAAGGGGTAAAACTATCCCGTACGTAAAAGCCTTGTGGCTTCACCACGACGTTCAAGAAGCCACGTGGGAGCGAGAGTCGAAAGTTTGTAAAAACTACCCCGGGTTGTTTGATCCTTGATGCATGTATAATTTTGGGAACGAAATCTCCTAAGTGGGGCAGGTTGTAAGGACCAGATCCCTTGTTATTTTTTAGAATTAATGGAAACGAGTTATGATGAACGTGGAGGAAAATGGTTAAACGTATAAATTATTTGTAAGAATTAAAACTTGAGCATGATAGCATTGGCTAACAATGATTATATGTCGTGTAGTGCATGAGAACGGTGTTGCGAGGTGTTTGGCTTATGTTGTGATCTAGTTTTGCATCTTTCGTTCAGAATCCTCACCCAGCGCTAGCCGCTCGAGCGGAGGGTAGCCCGCTCGAGTGGACAGGTGGCAGAGAGTTTGGGTAAGTGGGGACCACTCGAGCGATGGGAGGGTCTTCTTGAGCAGATTGTCGACAAACAAACTTTTTAAGTCGCAGGTTAACCCTTTCCTTTCCTTCTTTTTTTTCCTCTCTCTTTAGAATAGAAGTTAAGAGCTAGGGCTGGGTTTGGAGGGTTCTTGGAGCTCTCTTGGCCTCTCTTGACCTCTTTTGGTGGTGATTTCTTACTTCCATCTCAGTGGAATACTTGTCAGGGGCTCGAGCTTGGGGTTGGAGGCTTCCTTCTCGCCTTTCGATTGGAGATTCTTGTGATTAGAGCTTGCTATGGTGGTTCTCTTGGTGCTAGAATTTCAAAAGGTAGGATCTATGACTATTCTTGAATATCTATGTGATATGAATTGTATTTTTTATTACATGAACATAAATGTGTGAAAGTGGTGCTTTTGAAACCCTAGGTCAGGATTTGTTGTTAAAGGATATTAAATCTTAGATTTATGGATAGTTTAATATGGTTCTATCATCTTCTTGTTGTTGGATATGATCGGGATTGAAAAATAATGGGTTAGGGTTTGGATTTGAGATCAAAACAAAGAAAATTGGGGCTTTTGGGGCTAAGAGACATATATGATGAAATTGATGAAAGAGTTAGGCAAATTGGGATTGTATTAACCTATTGTATATAAATCCTAAATGAGTGTGTATAATATGTGAGGATGGTGGGTGTTGGTTGAGAGTTTTGTGTAAAATTAGTAAATCGTGAATTTAAATCATATGAAAGGTTAACTTGGGTTGTTGAGCCTTTGTAATTGAATATATGAATTATGAGGATTTATGTAATGGTCGAACTTGGAATCATAATGGTGTTGGGTTGGCGAGAGGAATCGTGTTGACGGTTGAACTCATATTGGTTGTTAAATGAAAATGATATAGTTAAAGTACTGTGTAACCGAATTGAATGCTTAAATTTGGGCACAAGTTGCTTCTCGGTGAAAGACCAAAAACTTGTGCAATGAAAGGTAGGCCATTCCTTCGGGTTAATTCTCATAAAAGCGTGCTCTTGGCCGGCCCACCCATCGATGTTTTCAAAGAAAATCAAAAATGTGTACTCTTCGCGTTGGGCTATAGAATGAATATTTATCTATTGGGTCTCGCGTAGCTCGATAGTGATAAATACGCTTAAATCTATAGACATCATCCGGCATTGTTACTTAATTAAATCAATGAATGAAATTGGGTTGGTAAAACCATTTGACGTTATTTATGTATTTGAGAACGTAAACACCTTGGTAATGGTTGTGGATTAGAAATGAAAAGTGATGAAATGAGAAAAAATGAAATGAAATGAAATGTGGAGTCATGGTAACCATGTTGGGTTGGAATAATGGAACTGGAAGATTACCTACAGCGTGTGTTGATTTCTTATGGTAAGAAAAGAAAATCGGTTATGTGAATGAAGATTTGCTAGAACAGTGAACTGGATTTTGGGCTTAAATTTGTTGTGCATTCGCATATTCATCCTCGCATATCACGCATACATTCATCGTTAGTTCTTTTCCTACGAGTTTTGGCTCATGTTGTTTAATAACATTTCAAGAGATAGCGGGAAGAAAGTGGTAGATTAAGATGGATGGTTGCGGGACCCTTTTTTGAGTAGATTCATAGAATTATATATTCTTTGATAGCGTCTTTTGAGAATTGAAAGTGTAAATCTAATTCTTGTTTTGAACACTTGGTTTAATATTTTTGGGTTAGAATACCCGTGTTGTAAGGCCCTAAGGCTATATATTCATGATTCGTATACATATGAGGGCGTTGAGCTCATTGACAGGTTGAATTCTTTAGTTTTGAATGATGTACCATAATCTTGAAGTTTGATTCTAGGTTTTCAGGTTAAAAGGAAATTGTTTCATTCTCAAATATATGTTTTACTTCTTATGTTTCTCTATCTCAAACTATGTTTCAAGAATGGAAAAAATGGGAACTTTTCAACACTTAGTCAAATTTTTAGACTTTGGGCACTGAGCTCTCAAGTACCACACCACTCGAGCGGTGAGCAGCCCACTCGAGCGGACTCTGCTGGGTGGTATTTTATTGAACTTTGATTTAAAAATTAGGGTTTTATGAAACGGTTTCGGGTATCTTTTGGGGTATAAAGGGGTTGTTTTGGAAAGTCTCTTCCAAAGGAATACTGGTTCTTTTACCCTCATATTTGAAACAAAATTTAAAATTTAACCTCCCTTATTGGGTAATTTTTTAACTTGGGTTCTTGCTTTTACTTCGTTTCCTGAGTTTTTATTATTACGAAATCAGGGCATTACATTTTATTTTTGACGTTGAGTTACAATAAGTTTTTTACAAGCTATGATCATGAATATTATCTTAAACTTCTTTCATTATCTATTGGCAATTTTACTAAGTTTACTTATTCGAGTGATAAGTGAACTATTAGACTTAAAGAGTGAGTTCTTCCTTTTTAAATAACTGACCTTGATGTAATTTGAAGAGAGTCAAATGTTTATTTGATATAATTTTTTTATTTTTTAATATATTTAACATCAATTAATGACATAAAATTTTTGATAAAACATATAAATTGATTTTCATGAGCAACATGGAGTTACTAAAGAAATTAGCTTTTTAGATGCCCATAAAAACATTTAGAGTGCTTCTAAATGCGCACCACTAAATGTCATCATTTTACCCGTTAGTCCGTTACCCGGCCTAAGTCTGTTCAGCCCATTGGGCTAAAGTCTAATCCAAGCCCGAAACTCAGGTGGGCCGAGCCTGTCCAAATAATTCTTGGACTAGGCATGGGAATACTTGTTGAAGCCCAGCCCGTCCAAAAACCCAACCTGAAAAGGCTCACCACCAACCCACCCACTTTCAGCGCTAAAAAAATTCTTAATCCCATGATCGGTTCTAGACTTCCAGTGCCTTCTTCCATCCATGAGATCCTAACTTTTAAGGCATCAAAATAGTTTGCCAATTTAAATGAATCATTTGGATATATTTTTCTGAACGGACTCATTTATTATGTAGAGCTTGTCGACTTTATTATTCATGCAAAAAGTAAAATTGATCCGATATATGTAACTATGTAAATAGATTACACCTATTTACAAATAAATAAATAATAAGTATAATTTTTTTAAAATACTTCAACAAATATTTTCCAATCACGTTGCCAATGATATCGGATGAATTTTATTTTTTGCGTGAATTACAAATTCAACAAGCTCTACAAAATGAACGAATCTAATTAAAAAAATATAAAATCCCATTAGCCCGCTACTAGTCCAACTTGGCTAAGCTCATAGGGTAGGGTTTGGGTTTAACCATTTAAATTAAATCCTGGCCCTCCATAAAAAATAGCCTGTTTGACTTTTTTCGTGGGCGGGCCTGGCCTAGCCTAGCCCGTTGATGACCCTTGCACACCACTTTACTAAACGAACTTTTATTTATAAAAATATAAATAATTATGCATTGTGTATATGTATTTCAATTCTTTTGACAATTATTTTTAGCAAAATTGTGTGTGTATTTAGAAAAAAATTTATATAAATAAAGAAAGAAAAACATGTATTAGAAGTTCGAAATACTCTAACTAGGAGTGTAATTTGGGCCTGGCCCGGTGTGACTTTGGGATTTGGGGGTTAAAAATTAAGAAATTTAAAGATATTTTGAAAAATATTTTAAACACCTTGAAAATTAAAATTTGAAAACCCCTTTTGTTGAAAATAGAATTGCCACTTAGTTTTTGAAAAAAATTAAAAAAAAAAACAAAATTGGCTACTGATCTTGAAAACGTTAACCAGAGAAAAATGATTCGGAGGCTAAGATACGAATCGGGGAAGGTGTTAGGCACCCCGTTCGTCCAACCGTAAAGTTAACATCTACTAATCATCATTGGTTCTTTAATATGATTTCTCAAATACATGCAAATAAAAAAATTTGAAGTGAAGAGAGAACATTCAAAATCAAGTATAGAAAATACATAAAATATGTACATAATACTCCAAAATAAATAAGTGTCAAAAGAAAAATTCTAAACCCTATAACATGCAATTTCTATCTAAATGATACATGAAGCATACCCACATGCAATATTGTCAAAAATAAATTAAACTATCATAATATGCAAAATAATAAAACATGTTATAAGTTACCAAAACTACCTAAATATGGATTTGTTATAAAAGAAAAAAAAATCAAACTATCCTAAGCATGCCTTCAAATAAAGAAACTAAAACTTGCATTTTATCAAAATTAACTAGGTTAACCTCAACGTGATGAATTAATAAAAAAATAAAAAATAAAAAATAAGAAATGCATAAAAGAGAAAAATGCTATATTAAAAAAAATCTACTTAATAAAGAAATTTAAAATAAGAATTTTGTAATAAAAGAGAATTTAAAGATTTAAAATAAAAGAAAAAAATTTGATAAGATAGGAAGGGTAGAAAATGCTATTAAGAAAAAAATTTAATTATTTACATAAAATATGAAAATAATAAGAATAAAAGAACATTAAAAAAAATCTTCATGTTTTTTGTGCTTTTTGTTATTAATAGAAGGAAAGAAAAATATTATGACAAGTTAAAAAAAATTAGCTATTAACATTTAAAAGAGAATAAAAGAGAAGAAAATATAATAAAAGAAAAGAATAATAGAGTATTTTTAAGAGAGAAAATTATGAACTACTTAAATATGACAATTAGTTTAAAAGCCTTTTTGTGATTTTTGAGTTTGATGAAAATAGAAAAGAATGAGGATAAAAGAAAATAAAATTATAAAAGAAAAATGAAAATAGAATTTTATAAATACTAATACTAGGAGAAAAAAATGCTAAATATAATTTTATGAAGAAATCAAAACTAATAATAATAATAATAAATTACATTAATGAAAGACCAACTAAAAAAATACTAATACAAGAAAATAAAATGAAATACTTTGTACAAGAAAATAAAATGCTATTGATATAAAATTTAGACTAAACGAAACAATTAGATACTAGAATAGTAAATAAATAAATAAAAAATACTAGGAAAAGAACATTACACTAGAAATAAAAATAAGTAAGGTTCTAATAAGGAAAAATTGATGCTAATGAAGAAAATAAAAAATTAGAAAAAAAAATATTATGTTAAAAGAAAATAGAATATTAGCATTAAAGAAAAGAAAACGAAATATTAAAGAAATTACATTTTGTTAAGGAAATAAAATGTTACATTGTAAAGAAAAGTATGTGCTTGGAAAGTAAATTACATTATTTACTAAACAAAGGCTAATATAAAAATTAAGATAGAAAAATAATTAGAATACTAGTAAAGTAAAGTTAAGCTACTAAAAGAAAAATAAAATAAATACTATAATATGGAATTAACATAAAAGAAAGAAAATGAACAGAAATGTAATATTAAAATTAAATGGGTGTAATATTGGCGATTACAACTATTTTTATATAGGTGCCTTAATCATAACGATTAACAACATTGATTAATTGTAACCGTTGAGAATGCTGGTACTAAGTTGATGGATTAATAGAATGCAACAATATATTAAAAATAAAATGAAAATAATAACTGAAGTTTTTAAAAGAAATAATCCAATTACATTAAACAATAATTAATATTGAAAATACTAAACAAAATTGACAATAATCGAAAAGCTTTGAAATGGAAATTAACCCTATTGCTCCAATAGAAAGAAGTAGAGTTTAGAAAGATCGGGGTCCAAGCGAGATACTTGGATTGCCGGTGAATCCTCAAGTCGGGAAATGTGCTCCAATTGTCCAATACTCGGGGGGTGATCCAAGCAATGTAGGTTTCAATATAGGTATGGGAGATTAGGGACTCGGTATCTTGGCAGGGTTTCGGCGTCGGGGCTCGGGATCGCTCGATATATCGGCAGAGTCTCTCCCACTCAAAATTCTTTTTGAAAACGTACGTTGGGGTACGGTATTTATAGAATTCTTCAACCAATGAGGTGTTGCCACGTTTTGGGACACGTTAGGCCATTTGGAGTTGGCGGCTACCACAATGCAAGTTAGCGGCCGTTGGGTTTGAAAAGGTTTTATTGGTGGCCGCCACAATGTGAGTTGACGGTTGCCATGTTGTATTTGGCGGCCGCCACTTTTTGCTAGGGTTTCCAAGAGGTTCTATTGATGGCCGCCACAATGAACATGGCGGTCGCCACTTCTGATAATGACTTGGGCAACAAGTTATCGATGGTTTGGTACAATTTCATTGGTTTTGAAAGTTTTTGATGACTGGGTTCAAATACTGATCTTGGATCACCTCCCGATGATCGTTCTGAGGTACTATTCCACCTATTTTTATTATCGAATTCGCCTAAGATTAGGCCGGGTCAAATTGGGGTGTCTACAGACGGCACAACTAGAACCAATTTGATTGGTTAAAATATGTTGATCCTGAACATATCAGGAACCGAACTCCTTGTTGCCAAACTCCTACAAGACGAAGAACACCGTTAGTGCTTTTTGGCCTGATTTGGTCGGGAAGCACTCTGACGTTCACGTTAGATTTCTCTCTAAGAGGTTTGTAATCAAGAATTTGGTTAAAATTACGTACCTTAGGGTCATGAGGTGCCTCTCTTTATATAAGGATTGAAGCTAGGGATGTTGAGTTCTCTTAGGACTCTGCCTCTTATCCTTAATCTCTAGCTTACTATAAATTATATCTTATCTTTTAGTACTTTTTATTGCTCTCGAATGCTTAGGCTATGCCTTCCTGAACTGCTGTGTCAGGGACGATATCTTCATGAGTTATCATAAGGCCGATTTAGTCTTGAGTATTGTGAGCTGCCCCTTCTTGGGGTGGCCCGAACTCATAATGGACCATATTATCGGTGGGCTGACCTTTTGAAGGAAGTTTGAACCTGCTCACTTTGGGCTGGGTTCCAAGCCCGTAACTTTATTCACCCTCAACTGCCCCCAGCTCTAGTTTCTTCTTGTTTGGAGAGCCTAATGGAAAGCCAGAGTTTTTTAATTCCTGCTTATTCGGCGGGCATATTCTCCCGAGCTTTGTTTATTTGGGACACGTGTTTGGATCTATGTTTGGTGTTCACATTCAAAGAGGCACTCTCTTGTTCGGGGGTGTCTGTTTAGTGATTCGGGTAATAATTCGGGCACCCAAACCCCTTGGTATCCCATCATGAGTGAAAGCTCATTCTTGAACCATTAAATGATGATGTGGCAGGCTCTAATAGGCGCCTGAGGGGGCACGCGTCACTCTAGGAACTGATGCACGCCTTAACTCCGTACGGCGCATTAAAGCGTCTGTCTTTCCGATTTCATGGGTATAAAAACCCATTTGAGACGCTGTTTCCACTTTTTCTCCATTTTCAAACCTTCGAACATTTTCTTGCGACTTTTCGGTGAGCTAAGGTTAGTGGAAACCCAGATTCCGGTGACGAAACCCAGGAACCAGCGCCGTCCCCATTCAAGATTTGACTGTCAGCCATTTTTCTCCCCTTTTTGCTACCTTTTTTGTGCTTTGAGGCGTGTTTGCCCTCCTTTTTTTACTTATTTTTCTCTCCTATACCTTTTTCTTTCAAATGGCCAAACTGGGAAAGCTGGTATCGATGCCGACAGTAATGGAAGCCTTTCGGCGCCGGTACCAAATTCCAAATGATGTCGGCCTAACCTTGGCTAATCCCAGTGATTCGCACGAAGGGTATTAGAAAAAACTTTTCCTTCCACTGGTGGCCATAGTGGAAGGGGGAGTTTGGTTGCTGATCCATCTTTTACTTCGGCGAGTTCTCCGGCATTACCGGGTTAGCCCTATGCAAGTCTCTTTGAACATTTTTAAAGTAGTCATGGGGGCAGCAGAACTGAACTGAAACCTAGGTGCTAACCTCGGTATTTAGGACATCGTGTACTGCTACAATATGGTTCGTCATTCTACTGATTCTTATTACCTCAAAGCTAAGAGGGTAAACGAAAAGCTTATGATCGAACTACCGAATTTTGGTAAGGACACAGACGACGATTTTGTCTATGTGTCCAGGAACTTTGAGTTCGATCCGGGGCAGGTACAGAACATCTTCACTGTACCTAGGAGGGATGGCTTTAGCTCTGGTAGTTCTACTCGCCAACTGTTTGTCTTTATGCTTTTAAAAACTTTTTATCAGGTTGTTATGCTTTTCTCTTGTTCGGTGCAGGTGCTATTGCGAATAGCAGAGCTTGGGTTCCACTTCCTCGGGCTCATCTAGACGACCTTGCAAAGGTCTTGGCGTACAAACGTCTGCCTGGAGAGAGAGGGTGGGGTCAAGCAGCCCACATCCCGTTGAAGTATATTTCAACATACAGAAGCTTCATCAGACCAAGCATAGCGGGTGTTCGGATCATCAATCTTGCCTCAGAGCCAGCGAATGTTTCAGAAGCCGTTGTCCTTTCGTTCCCCAAAACAGAGACGCAAGTCACAGTAGCCTAGCCCCCACTTCTCAAAAACTGACCTGAACCCTCTTCGCCAGGTTATACCATCTCCATCTCTTCTTATTCTTCTTCTTCTCTTAATTCATCTGAACTTTTTGAATTGTCCGCTATGGCCAAGCGAAAGGCTTCTGCTGTGAATCTTTTTGAGTTCCTCACTTTGGGGGTCACCAGGAAGAAGCTGATGGCCACCACCACTGCTCATGCCGAAGAGATGAACTAAGAAAAGGCGATAGATTTAGCAGCCGAACTCTTCGAGTGGGCTGAAGTTGGGGTTGTCGAACCTCATCTTCTGAAGTGGTTGAGGAAGTCTCAAGATACTGCTAGTAAGGGGAAAGAAAAGGAAAAGTAAAGGGAGAAAGAGAAATAAAAGGCAAAGGGGAAGAAGGTGGTGGAAGAATGAGGGTGTCCCGAACCGTGGTCGCCCGAGCTGAAGAAGGGTGACAAACCCATAACTATCGAAGATAAGGCAGGGTCTCCCGATACTACCCTTGGCCTATGCAATGCCATTTTACTCCAAGCCGACATGGCTGAAATAAGAAAATTTGGCTTTAAGAAATTATCTAAGTTTTCTATCCGCCACTCCATCCAGGTAACACCGTTCTTCTTCAGTTTCCTGTAGTTGACCCCTTGATTTCTGGCCCTTTCTTTTATCTTAATGCTATCTCTTTGTTTAATCATCCCCATTCTTTTTTATTTGCAGTCCATGCAGTGGATGGTGATTGCCCTGGAGAGGGTAGGGGAGAGGGAGGATGAGTTGGTGACAATGTGCCAGCGCAACCACTCATATCTCAAGACAACCGGCAAAATGGAGGCTGAATTGAGAGATTCGAGCCTTGTTACTGACACTGCTCGTGCATGGGTGTTCGTATTGAAGGTGGAGAAGGCTACTCTAAAGTGGGTACTGAAGGAGAAGGAGAAAGAAATTGCTACGATGAAGGCCAAAGCTGAGGCAGGGAAGAAGAGAGCCAAAGAGGAGGCCTAACAGGGCTATGCTGATGGAGTGGTTGAGGCCACTAAAAATTATAAGACTCATATCCCCAAGCTCCAAGTTATTATTTGTGTAGTAACGTGGAAAGATGCCTTGAAGGCTGTTGGAGTGGAGCTCTCCTCTCTGCTATTCTCCGAGGTGCCTCTACCGAGTAGAAATACCGAGGGAAAAAAGGAGGATGAAGTTGTTAAACTGGAAAGGACTTCTGCCGCTACCCAAGAGCTCCCTCCAGCATCTTGGCAAACCCTTCCTCTTCCAGCTGAGGAAGTGGGCATGCCTGTGCAAACCACTGATCAGTTTCTTGTGGAGCTTTAGGTCCTCATGGTCTTTTTCCCTCATTTTTGCTTCTCTTTTCTTTTGTACTGCCCCATTGGGGCTTTTTGTAGATTCGAGGGTTCCAGCGCCTCATTATTTAATGAAGAATGCTCTTTTTATCTTCTCATTTTGCCTTATGTTCTTGACTTTACTGTTTTAGACAAAGTTCTTTAGTCTTAATATATTTTCTTCCCAAGTATGGGATTAAACTTCCATACAAGGGCTTAAATTAGTTTGGATATACTTCGAACATAGCCATTTTAGGCCTATTCTTCCCAAGTATGGGATTAACTTCCATACTAGGAGCTTAGTTAGTTCGGATATACTTCGAACTTAGTCTTTTTAGGCCTATTCTTTCCAAGTATAGAATCAACTTCCATACTATGAGCTTAATTAGTTCACATATACTTCGAACTTGGCCATTTTAGGCCTACTCTTCCCAAGTATGGGATCAACTTTCATACTAGGGACTTAGTTAGTTCGGATATATTTTGAACTTAGCCTTTTTAGGTCTATTCTTCCCAAGTGTTGGATCAACTTTTATACTAGGATCTTAGTTAGTTCGGATATACTTCGAACTTAGCCTTTTTAGGCTTATTGACCGGATGTGTACACAGTGCTCCCCAAGTTTTATGAAGGGTGTTAGTCCTTTAAAAACTTTGATTAAAAAATGAAGAATTCTTTACTGAACAACTGCGTTTTATTGCCAAGCCAAAAAATTACAGAAAGCAGAAGACCTAAAAATAAAGTTTTCACAAGTTGTTTGCATTCTACGACCTAGGGATGGTCCCGCCATCTATATGTTCTAAATTGTATGCTCCAGTACCTGCCTTAGAGGTGATCTTGTAAGGGCCCTTCTAGTTTGGACCGAGCTTTCCCTGAACTAAGTCTTTCATGTGGCTGAAAACTATTCTCAAGACTAGATCTCCTACGCTGAACTCACGATGTCTGACCCTTTTGTTATATCCTTTAGCCAGAGTTTGTTGGTAGGCTGCCAATTTAATGGCTGCCATTGCTCTTTGTTCTCTGGATAGGTCTAGGTCCATAGCCAAGACTCATGTGTTTAGTTCGGGCGAACTCACTTTTATTCGAATTGCGGGCAATCCGACCTCCATTGGTATTACTGCTTCCACTCTATAGGCTAGGGAGAAGGAGATTTCTCCCATGGATCTCCTTGGGGTTGCCCGGCATGCCCAAAGGACAAAGGGGAGTTCATTCACCCATCTTCCCTTAGCAGCATCTAACCTCTTATTGAGTCCATCGATGATGGTCTTATTCGTGGCTTCTGCTTGCCCATTACTTTATAAGTAGGCTCGGGTAGAAAAGTAATTCTTGATGCCCAGGCCTGAGCAGAAGTTATTGAATACCGAATTGTCGAACTGAGTTCCGTTGTCAAAAATAATTGCTCAGGAATGCCAAACTGAGTAGCAATATTCTTTTATGTGAACCTTTTGACGCCGACGTCTCTTATATTGTCCAAGGGTTCTGCCTCCACCCATTTTGTAAAGTAATCCGTAGCTACAAGTATTTTCTATTATCTATGGCTCTTAGGAAGGGGCCCACTATGTAATACCCCCATTGCGCAAAGGGCTGGTTAATGGCGAGGGGTCCTTGGTTGGGACATGTATGTTTAAACCATATATTTGGCACTTTTCGCACTTCTGGACATACTGCTCTGTATCTTTTTGCATATAAGGCCACCAATAGCCTTGAGAAATTGCTCAGTGAACTAAAGACCTTCCACCCATATGATTGTCACAGATTCCTTCATAGATTTTGAATAGGAGATCTTGTACTTTGTTCGGGTGCACACAAAAGACTTTTTGATATGAGCTCGAGATCCAAAATCGAGACGCTTTTTCCTTATCATCCGAGCTTCTTTTCGATCGAACGGAAGCTCGTTCTTAATCAAGTAATCCCCTATAGTTTCCATTCATCTTGGACCCAACTCCAAACAGTAGGCTCGCACTTGTTCGGGAATAGTTGTGCTGGATTGTTGAAGGATTTTCACAGTGATTACTCTTTTTTTCTCAAAATTTACTGTTGATACGAGGCAAGCCAAAGAATCTTCTTGGCTATTTTCTTTGGATGAGAGCTGAGTGATCTCATAGTGCGGAATATTCTTAGTCAATTCTTGTGTCAGCTGAACATATGCCTGTATTCTGTCCTTTTATGGCTATTCTTGGGGAGAATGTTGTATCATGCTCTTCAAGCTCCATAGCCCATCTTTCCACCCTTTCTGAGAAGTCTACCTTTCGAAATAACGCCCAAAGGGGGTATTCGGTGATTATCTTGATTGGGTGAGCTCTAAAGTAGTAGATTAGCTTTTGTTATGCTGTGACAAGGGCTAAGGCCATCTTTTCTAGTGGCAAATATCTTATTTCTGGATCAATGAGCACCTTACTCACTTAGTAGATTGGTCTCTGTACTTTGTCCTCCAGCCTCAAAAGAACTGCACTGATTGCCAAAGTTGACACTGCAAGGTATAAAAACAATTTTTCAGCACTGTTTGGTACCGTTAATAATGGTGGTGAGGAGAGAGAATGCTTTCGTTCGGTGAGGGCTTTCTCGGTTTTTTCATCGCAAACGAACTAATTTTCTCTCTTCAATGTCTTGAAGAATGGATAGCATCAATCAGATGCTCGGCTAATAAACCGGTTAAGTGATGTTGCCATCCAAGTTAGTTTCTAGGCTTCTTTCAAATTTTACGAGTTTTTTAAGTTTTGAATAGCTGCAATCTGTTCAAGATTCACCTCTACTCCTCTGTGAGTTACTAAGAAACCCAATAACTTTCAGAGTTTACCCCAAAGGCACACTTAGAAGTGTTGACCCTAAGTTTGTAGGCTTTGAGTATTTCGAAGGTCTTTCTTAGGTCATTCAAATGTATACTTGGGTACTTAATCTTTACTATCACGTTGTCTATGTAAACCTCTATAGTTTTACAGATCAAATTCTTGAATATCTTAGTGGCAAGCCTCTAATGTGTGGCTCCTGCATTCTTGAGTCCGAACGAAATTACCCGATAGCAATATATACCCCGGGGAGTAATGAAGGTTGTCTTCTTCATGTCTAGAGGGTACATGGTTATCTGATGATATCCCCTGTGTGTATCTAAAAAACTCATTCTCCCATATCTTACTGTCGAGTTAACGAGCTGATCTATTCAGGGTAAAGGGAAACAGTCTTTGGGGTAGGCTTTATTTAGGTCGGTGAAGTCGACACAAACTTGCCACTTCCATCTTTCTTCTTAACTACTACTGTGTTAGCCAACTAGGTCGGATAGTATATCTCTTTAATTGCCTCTACTTATTTTAGACGCTAAACTTCTTCAACTACCACCGCTGCTTGATGTTGGGCAAAATTTCTAGGTTTCTGCATTACTAGTTTTCTTTGGGGATCTATGTTCGATCAATGACTGATCACTTTAGGGTCTATCCCTAGCATGTCGTAGGGCATCCATGCAAAAACTTTCCTGTTTTCTTTTAAGAACTTCAACAGTTCTGTTTCTTCTTGTTCGGTTATACTTGTCCCGTGCAAGAAATACCGATCTTAATCTTCCGGGGAGACGCTGACTTTCTTCAAATCTTCAACTACCTTTTCTTCGGCTGTCCGGCTGTAGTCATCGATTGTAAGGCTATCATCCACCTCTATGGTTTTCACCTCAGGGTATCGTTCATTACTTTTTATTGTGGCTAGGAAGCACTGCCTTGTTGTATGCTGATCTTCCTTGAGCTCAATTACTTTCTTTTTCATCTAAAACTTCAGGGACTAGTGGTAAGTTGAGGGGACTGCTCCCAAGTTATGTATCCATGTCCTGCCTACAATAGTATTATAAGTACAAGGTTGATTAATAGCTATAAATTCAGTGTTTATCGTTGCAGATCCTGCCTTTACTAGCATAGTTATTCTTTCTACTAACCACACCAGGTCTGTGTCGATGCTGATCAGTGGAGTCATGCACCTCTTGAGTGCTGAGTCTTTTAGCCCCAGCTTTTAGATGAGGTTATAATACATGATGTCAATCGAACTCTCCTGGTCCACTAATATTCACATTACGTCATAGTTGGCAATGCATAAAGTTAGTACCAGGGCATCATTGTAAGGTTATTGGACTCCCATGTGGTCATTGTTTGAGAAGTTAATCCCTTACATCTGGTTCTGGCTGGAGTTATCCTCTGTTCTCCGATGTTTGCGCTCATCCACTTTTATTCTGTAGGCCAAGGTCCTGGCTTGATGTCAAATAACTGCACGGGTAAATGGCTTAGTAGTGCCATGGATCATCTTTACCACACCAAGAGGATTGACTTCTTTGGGCCTAGCTTCATTGGGGTGCAGTGACATGTATGTCCCCATCAACTTTTATTTTTTTGTTTACAAAAATATTCAAATTTATTTTTCAATACAAAAATGAACAAAAGGGATTGAATAAGTATGCCCATTTAATGTTGTTATTAAAAACATACGTAACTTTTTTAAAAAATAAACATATAAGATTTGTTTATGTACTTAATAAAGATATTTATTTTTTTTAAAGACACGTGTAATTTGTTCAGATTCTTAATAATATCTAGTTAATTTAATTTTTAGCATGAAATATCTCTAATAATTAAGAATAATAAAATGAACGAATTTGATAATCAATGAAGCTTATTTTGAATCTATAAATCTCACTAGAATATGATAACATTTATAAACACAGTTATATAGTTCATATTTAAACTTGGCACTCCCTATAAACTTGGAGGTCGTTAGGTATACTTTGATGAAATTGAATAAACTAGAAGGGATAAATAATATTATGAATTTTTTTTTTAATATTAAGAATTATGGAATGAATTATTTGTACAATGAAAAATGTGGTTTACGTTTAAGTAGGGTGAAATAAATAATAAGATAAAAGTTATAAATTTATTTTTGACTGTTAGATAAGTAAGAAAGATCTCATTAAAAAAAAGATAAGTAAAAAAGATAATATGTAACTGGGTACTAATAATATCAATGAGTTTAGTATTATTAATACCATAAATAAAAAATTAATAATCCATTCTCCATCAAACAAATAGTCCAAGTTTCGCGATACAAAAACGGTATTGATTATTCCAAGAGAAAAAAACTGAAATAAGGGCTCCCATGTTTTTTAATGTTATCCGTTTTCTCTTCGGCCTCAATCTAAGCATGTCCTTAGTTCTATATAGATGGGTAGATCCAAACAATAAGGGTGCTTTTAACTTATAGTTTAATAAATACAAACAAATATATTTATAAGTTTATACAAAAAAAATCCCGAGTCTAAATTAATAAATAAAAATTTTACTATTTTAAATTATAAATTTACCATTTTAATATATGGTTAAAATTTTTATTTAATATCATAATTAGGCCTTTTTAATTATTATTTATAAATTCATAATTTTAACCATAACTAACACGCCTCCATTCCAATCGAGATCCTATCCAATGCTAGGATTCAACTGTTGAGAGATAATCCAACGCCACAAATATATACATGCTCGGTGATCCAGAAAATATATATTTATTAACTTTCAACAATTACAATAATATGAAATTACAGA